>PVHP010048758.1:0-12412 GCA_004024765.1 Zapus hudsonius
GAGCAATCAGTACTTCCCAAATGCACACTGCCTCTGAGTGCTGGCCTAGGGTTCAAATCTAGTGATATTCTATTGCATAGGCCAGGACCATTCTACAGCCCGAATGTCTCACACTTGCCTATAGATGTCTGTCCCTGCCTCCTCCTGGGAAAGATCTAGATTACCCTGAAATCAAAATCTATACTTGAACTTCCTTGCTGGCAGACAAAGGAGGCAGCGTTGGCAGCAAGTTGGTTCTTTGCTGAAAGCACTTGGGGTGGGGGAGGGGCGGCGGAAGCAGAAAGTGCTTCTTGCATTTCTTGCTCAGAAAGGAAAAGCGACACCAGCCTATGCAGATGAAAGACAATCAACCTGAGGACTGAAAACCACTATAAATTCAAGCTTGAATTTATGTTGTACTTCCTTATAAGCAAACATAATGACACTGTTTTTCCAGAATTTGCTATAGGATTAACTAGACTTTATTGGCTAGGGAAAGACAGAGCAAGAAACAAAGGTAACTATGTGTTCTGCTTCTATTCATCAGTGAAATACCTTCTAACTAATGACTCAATTCTTTTTCCAGACAATGAGACTTATCTATCAAAAATACTGTCTGAAGGGCATTATACAAATGAGCTGATTTTCGATGATCCCTGAATTAAGAGGCTAGGGATGTAGCTTAGTAAGAGAGAGCTTGCCTAGCATGTGCAAGGCCCTGGGGAGATAGGAGTTAGCTCCAGTAGACAGTAAGGGTGAGGATCCCTGGTGAATTACAAGCCAGTCACAGAGTCACACATTACAAAAGGCAGTCATGCATCCCAAGGGCAAAAAAGAAGGTAACTCAGTCAACGATCTTCAGAAAGAGTCACCCTCCCCAGCCCGCCCCGCCCCAAGGGAGAGGGCAGGGGCCTGGTGATAGGATGTGTGAGCACTCCCCGATTGGACAGCTGCATGGTCAACTCCTCGGTTGGGTCTAGGTACATGCACTCAGCATGTGAGATCCTCACTGATTGTTGCTTGATTCGTGAAAAGCACCAAAGTCAATAAATATGAGTCAGTCCCTACCCAGTCCTGCCCTAAGTGGCTCTAAAGGCCGCTCGCTGGCATGGCACTCTCTCTCAATCTCTCCCTCCCTCTCTCCTTCTCTCTACCCTTGGGAGTCTTCACTCTCTCCTTACTAATCCTAGTTTTGCTCACTCACCTCTTGACTTCGTTCCTTAACTCCTCTTCAGTATGTGAGACAAACTCAAGAACCACTGACTCTGGGCACAGCTCTGGTGACCTTTGATTTTCTAGAACCTTCCCTCCTGAGTTAAGCCACTGAGACCTGAGAAAGGCTCTCATCACTATCAACTCTTCTATCACTGGGTCCCATCCTCAGTACCAAAAAGCAAAAAAGACAATCAGATACCCAAGTAACAAATCTATGCATAAACTTTTACCAGCCCAGAGATAACAAAGTATGTCCATGACTTCTACGAGCTTGTCTTAAAAGGTCATCAGAGGTCTGTGTTTGCATTGCTAAATATGCCTTCTAATACATGGAACGGGGTGGTCAAGAATTAGTTATCATAAACCCCACAAATGATGTCTTTGAGATTCTAGATTTTGGTTATTACATAATATGATAAACTAAAATATAGTTTCTAAGCCAGACATGGTGGTACAAACGTAATTACAGCTCTTGGGAGATCGAAGTAGGAAGCCAGCCTGGGCTACAGGGGACCTTGTCTCAAAAATTAATTAATTGAACCTGGGCATGGTGTCACACGCCTTTAATCCCAGCATTTGGGAGGCAGAGGTAGGAGGATCGCCTTGAGTCTGAGGCCAGCCGGGGATTATAGAAGTTCCAGGTCAACCTGGGCTAGAGTAAGACCCTAGCTCAAAAAGAAAAGAAAAAAATTTTAATTAATTGATTAAAAAATAGGACTGGGGATGTAGCTCAGCTGGTATTGAACTTGCTTTCTGAAGTAAATGATGCCATAAATAATTTCTTTCTCTTATTTTCATTTTCCACTTTCGATTTTTTCAATACTTTCATTTATTTATGCCAGCGCACCTAGCCACTGCAAACTAACTCCAGATGCATGCACCACTGTGCATCTGGCTTTACATGGGCACTGGGGAATCGAACCCAGGTTGTTAGGCTTTGCAGGTAAGCGCCTTAACTGCTGAGCTATCTCTCCAGCCCCTTCATTTTTTATTTTTTTGACAAAGGCTGTCATGTAGCCCAGGCTGACCTTGAACTCCTGATCTTCCTGCCTTGGTTCTACCTCCTAAAGTCTGGGAATACAGATATGGACCATCTTGCTTCACTTACTTTTCTAAATTATTATTGGATAACTATTATGCTTTTAGTATAGTTATAGTCTTTAAACAACATCAAAATATTCTAGCCTTTCATATGAGTAATTTTGTCTTTATTTAAAGTTTACTTTTTACCACTTATGATCTGTATTAATTTCTAGGACAAGAAACTTTAACAAATAGTAATATAAGATGTAAAAGTTTAAATTAATAAATTCAAATACCTTCAAGTTTTAACAGAATAAATGAAAGTTATTCCTTTTGATTAGTTTTTTTAATATTTTATGTATTCATTTGAGAGAGTGAGAAAAAGAAAGAAACAGAGAGAGAGAGAGAGAGAGAGAGAGAGAGAATGGGTGAGCCAGGGCCTCCAGCCACTGCAAACAAAGTCCAGATGCATGTGCCACCTTGTACATCTGGCTTTATGTGGGTACTGGGGAATCAAACTCAGGTCCTTTTGCTTTGCAGGCAAGCACTTTAACCACTGAGCCATCTCTCCAGCCTAAGAAGTTATTCTTTAAGTGAGACACATTCTTGTGTTTTTATTTTTAAAGTTTTGAATAAAATGAATTGTGAGGTCCTATTATCCAAAAGAGAACAAAGAAACCCAATTAAGAAGTAACAGAAGGGAGTTAAAAATAATGCACTCTTTTTAAAACATTCTATAATAAGAAAGTATCAGTTTTATAATAAAACTATAATAAAAGCAATAGAATACTATGCAAATTAAATTTCCATCTTCCTTTTTTTAAGGGCAAGTCTTTTCTATCTTCTCCATCATTTTAACTCTGTATTTTTCCATGTTTCTAAAATAGTAACAAGTCAACTAAGCAGGAAAAGTAGAAAGTTATACAGTGTGTGACATCTCTTCATCTCTTACGTATGCAGCAAACTTCAGATGCCAACTGTTTTCTTATATACCTGTGTGGTTTTTTTTACTGTATCAGTTAGCATTGCATATTTATTTACTCATTGGTTTGTGGTGCTGGAGATTGAATCCAGGACCTGCATATGCTACACAAGCATTCTGACACTGAGCTTAAACCCCATGACTCATAGTCATGGTACCAAATGCCTAGAATGATTATCGGTCTCTGCTGGCATCCTTGCTAAAGTAATCAACAGGGCTGACCCTGTCAGCTGACAGTCCTTATTAATGTGACAAAACTTAAATCTCAAGTAATATTATTAATAATCCTATATATTAAAGTTGCTTTCAGTCCTTCAAATGTTTCGGTCCAATTCTGGTGTACTACTTAATGAAAAATTCACAACATCATCTACTGAAAATGTCAGGTCCTGATAAAGAATAAAATAAGGGGCTGGAGAGATTGCTCAGTGGTTAAGGCACTTGCCTCCAGAGCATAAGGACCCGTGTTCAATTTCCCAGTACCCAGGTAAACCAAATGCAGATATAGCCAGTAGCTAGAGGTCATTCTGGTACACCCATTCTCTCTCCTCTCTCTCTCTCTCTCTCTCTCTCTCTCTCTCTCTCTCTCTCTCTCTCTCCTTACAAATAAATAAATAAAACATTTTTTAAAAAATTAAAAGAATGAAATGAGATGAGCGTATATTTGTAAAAGTAGTTAAGAACACCTACTCATTATCATTATACAACCTATCTATAACGTTATTATGAGTCCATCTTTTAAAGAACCTGTTTTATTATTTTTTATTATTTTTTTACTATTTTTTATTTTTATTTTTACTTTTTGGTTTTTCAAGGTAGGGTCTTGCTCTAGCCCAGGCTGACCTGGAATTCACTCTGTAGTCTCAGGGTGGCCTTGAACTCAAGGCGATCCTCCTGCCTCCTACCTCTGCCTCTGCTGGGATTAAAGGCGTGCACCACCACGCCCGGCTTAGAGCTTGTTTTAAATACACATGGTTTCCCTTTATTTTTAATACTTATGAGGGCTAAAGTTATTCGCAAAACCTATCTAAGTAGCTGCTAAGGCTCTCAACTCTCATTTCTAAGTAAGCACAGGCATCTTTGGAAGCAGGAGGCTTGTCTTACCTCCACCTTGATTTTCCATCACCTACACACATGTTCCTAAGAAGCTCCAAAGGAAGATCAAACGTTTTCACAGCGTGTAACACCACAGATGCCAACTTTCAGAAGTGCGCCAGCCACCTGTTCCTTTAGAGTCAAGAAGAAGCCGCTCCTGAGGGAGGGCACAATCCTGGCAAATAGCCAAGCTAGTTCTGCTTGAACACTCCACGCCCTACATGTTAGAACCTTTTTTAAATTTTTTTATTGATAGTTTCCATAATTACAGACAATAAACCAATATGATTCCCTCCCCACCCTCCCTCATATCTCCCCCTCCCCAATTACTCTGTTTTGTTTCAGTGTCATCATCTTTTCCTCCCATTATGTGTAGGGATCATCAGGCACTGCGAAGTCATGAATATCAAGGTGATTTTGTATCTGGAAGTTTGTGTTGTAAGCAGTCCTACCCTTCCTTTGGATCTTACAATTTTTCTGCCATCTCTTCCATGGAGCGGGCCTCCAGTCCAACTAGAGAGCAATTGGTTTCTTAGACGTGCCACTAATGCATTAGTTGGCACATGTGGCCTGCTGGCCAGCCTTAAGGCCTGCAAGGTCCACTGCTATTCAACACCATTGATGACTTCCCGGGGTTTGGGATTAAAGGAGGATCACCATGAGTTCAAGGCCAGTGGCCAACCTAGGCCACAGAGTGAGTGTTTAAAAGCCAGCCTTGGGCTGGAGAGATGGCTCAGCAGTTAAGGCATTTGCCTCCGGTGCCTAAGTCCCCGGGTTCAATTCCCCAGGACTCACATAAGCCAGACCCACAAGGTGGTGGCCCTGGTGTGCTCTCTCTCTCTCTCTCTCTCTCTCTCTCTCTCTCTCTCTGCTTGAAAATGAATAAATAAAAAAATATTTTTAAAAAATATTTTAAATTTTAATATTTTATTTAATAATTTAATATTTTAATATTTAATATTTTAAATTTTAAAAAATGCCTTTAGTAAAATATCCTATCGGCTCATTCTGGAATTTTCTTCTGTGGTCAAACTACAAATCCCAGGTTGGCCTAAATGAAAAACCTACAGAGTAAAGAACGTGCTTCAGGCTGCTTTGGATGGATCTGTGGCTCCATTCCTATCATGGGACATCTGACATCCCAGAAAGGGCCCTGGGGTTCTCCACCCTCAGCATCTTCATCTTCCTTCTTCATGGTCCATGGTACCAGCTGAGGTGGTCAGCGCAATGAAACCAAGCGGGAAGCAGGGAACTGATTTTACTGTGATGTTTCTGTCTGCGCCTTTCAAATTCACCAGTATGGCCATGCTTCCTCATCACTGTTGTAAGCGGGACAGTGACCGGTGGACAGCCTGTGTTTCAGTAGCTCAGGAGCCGCCACTGAGGTGTAGGACAGGGGCATTTGTACTCTGAGGACTGTGGCTTCATTCAACTCAGTATGCTCTGTGTTCACTGGTGAGGTCAGGCTTTTCAGAGTTGTTGGCTGGTTGGTTGTTTTCATAGTAGGGTCTCACCCTAGCCCAGGCTGACATGGAACTCACTGTGTAGTCCCAGTCCGTGGGTTCAAACTCAAGACGATCCTCCTATCTTAGCCTCCCAAGTGCTGGGATTAAAGGCGTGCAGGACCAGATTGTTTTTATAGACGTTGGAGGTGTTGCTAGTGGTAGAGTGAGTACCTACTGGACTGCACAGGCCCTGGCTAGGCTCCAGCCCTGGGTGTGTGTGTGTGCTTGCTTTATGAGCAAGAGCCACTAGTGCCTCACCTCAGCCATTGAGAATCACTGAAAGTGTGGTGATACACCAGACTAAGGCAAAGACACGTTAGGAATTGCAAAGAGTCAGGCACATTGATACACCACCAATAGTCCCAGCTACTCAGAAGGCTGAGGCAGGAAGATGGTGAGTGCAAGGCCATCCTGGGCTATAGGGTGAGACTCCAAATCTCAAAATATGGTTCATATATTTATGTATATATGTGTATATATGTGTGTATAATATATGAATTATATGAATATTATATATGTGGATTATATGTGTGTACATATACATATATATGTACTACACACATACACACACACACACACACATATATATATATATATATATATATATATATATATATCCAGGCAGGTGAGCCATATAATGCTAGTAGTACTCAGGAGGCTGAGGTGGGAAGACCATAAATTCATCAAGGACATCCTGAGCCACCTGGCGAGTTAAAGTCAGCCTGAGATAGAAAAGGCCCTGTCACAGAGAGAAAGAATATGAATCAAAAGATATAGCAAAAGAAACATGAATAAATGAACTGTGAAAAAGAAAGGATAAGGGCTGGAGAGATGGCTCAGTGGTTAAAGGTGCTGCTTGCTGTGATAGTTGAGTTTTATTGTCAACTTGACCTGTTAGTAATCTTGGTTGGGTCTCTGAGGTCGTTTAGAGGAAGGTGGCCCTCTCAGTTCCATGATTTACATCCAAAGCCTGCAGAATCTTCCAGATTTATTCCTGTTTAGAGCAAAAAGTTGTTTAACCAAAGTTACACTAAAGTCATTTGCTATAATGATTTATTATAATTTTTAACATTCCCTTTCTTCCCATACTGCTGGGGTTTTTTTTTTTTTCTCTTGTTTTATTTTGTTGGCCCCAATGTCAAATTGAGTAAATACTACCTACATGGTCTCGCTCACATTATCTACATGGTCTGCCTATGTCTATGCATGTTTCCAATTACCCTTAAAGGAAGCTGCATTTTCCTTAGGACCACATGAAATGTAGCCTGCCTTTGTAAGACTCGGTGAGGGGGACTGGGGAGATGGCTTAGCTTCCTTGCAAATCCTGCTGTACCTCCAGGAAACCAAAGTGGTGTATACATCTGGAATTAATTTGCAGCATCAAGAGGCCCTACCACACTTCCTACACACTGTCTCCCCCCTCTCTCTCGCTCTATCTCAAATAAATAAATAAAAATATTTTTCTATTTTATATGAGTCACTGTACCACATAAGTGGTAAAGTATGTTAAATAGGGTTTTCTGTCTTATATTGAGGTAAATACATATGTGAATACATTGGAAACTGGAAAAGGGTAACATTATGGTCATTAAAGTATGAGAGTTAATTATATATTCTTCCTACTCTAAATATGAATTATATTGTATTTAATATTATTAATGTACTGACTACTTAGCTGTTGTGCAGCTAAGTCAGTATATTGATTCCCTTTAAAAGTCACTGTTTTTTTTTCATAATTATAATTGTATTCTTCTTAACCACCGTGCATCAGTCACTTAGGCTCCCAGCCTTGGTTCTAAATTGAAATTAAAGAGTCGTGGAGCTGCGCCAGCAATAGAATTTTAAAATCTTTAGTCTGGGATATTTCGGTTTTCCAGACCTTAATGGTACTGGTCTATACAGAGCAGATGCGCAAACCCTTCCTGTCAGCCTCCAGAGGCTAATGGATTCTCCTAGTCACTGAGTTCTAAAGACCAGCGCCCAGGAGAGGGCGCTCCAGAGCAAAATGCCATCTTCTGGCAGAGGTCCAGAAACAAAGAACCCTGGAAAGGTCCTTGTGGTGAATTGCTGGTTCTGGGGAGAGACTGTCAGGATGGATCGTAAGTGTTTGCTTTTCTCTTATCTTAGGATTGGGTTCCTGTGAAGGCAAGAAGAAGGAGGAGATCTGATAAAATGATTGTGAAAAAAATAACATCAAAATATTTATAATATGGAGCAGGGCATGGGACTTGGGAGGCAGAGGTAGGAGGATGGATATGAGTTCAAGGCCACCCTGAGACTACATAGTGAATTCCAGGTCAGCCTGGGCTAGAGTGAGACCCTACCTCGAAAAACAACAATGAAAAATTATATATATATATATATAGCTTAGCATATAAACAGCTGGAGTACTCCATATCCCAGGACTTAGAAAAAAATGCTGAGTCCCCCTGGCAAAAGCTGGTAATTTTTCTCATATATTTACACTGCTGAGCTGACTCCATAAGTAAAGGAAAAAATCTAGAGAACATTACGCTTTATTGTAAATAAGAATAGGTGGCTGACTTAACACTAAAGCAGACTTATAACACACCCGCCAAGGCTCAAGAAACCTTGTGGAGGAAGGGGCAGAGGAAGAAATAGGAGATGACGATGATGTGGCCAACTCTTTTCAAACCAAAATTATCTAGAAAAAGGAAGGAATAACCAAAATTTAGGATGTATTAAAATGCCCTGTGGAAACTGGCTACTTTGCATGCTAATTTAAAAATAAAGTAAAAATGTTCATAGCTAAAAAGAATAGATCAGAATCTCACCCAAAAGCCGGTTCCACAGTCCTCAAAATACTGTAGAGTGTTGTGGATGTAGTTCAGTTGGCAGGGTGCTTGCCTGGCATGAGAAAGGCCTGGGTTCAATTCCCAGCACTGCATAAACTAGGCATGGTGGCACACGCCTGGAGCCCATCACAGGGGAGATGGAGGCAGAAGGATCAGAAGTTCGAGGTCATCCTTGGCCACATATGCACAGCAAGTTCTTTTAAGTTAATTTTTAAATTAACTTAACCCAGCACTCTGGAGGCAGAGATAGGAGGATCACCATGAGTTCAAGGCCAGCCTGAGACTACAGAGTGAATTCCAGGTCAGCCTGGACTAGAGCGAGACCCTACCTCGAAAAACCAAAAAATAATTAACTAATTAACTTTAAAAAATCATTGGTGTGTTCACATGTGTGCATGTGAGGAGGGGGAAGCCAAGGTCTTCTGCAGTTGCAAATGCAAGCCTGTTTGGCTTTATGTGAGTAGCTGAACCCAGGCCAGCAGGCTTTGCAAGCCTTTAACATTTGTGCCATATTCCCAGCCCCTACATAACAAGACCCAGTCTCAAAAACAAAAGAACAGAGTTAGTAAATGGGGATTATAGATCACTTATCACGAGCACTGTAAACTTTCCCAGGAGCAGACCTCAGTTTCTGACCACTTCGGTTCAAATTAAATTTCCCTAGCGTCTCACCTTAATGAATGGGAATTTAAAGCCAGCTCAGCGGTCGGAAATTGCAACTAAGTGCTAGTGTTGTCAATAAAGAGAAGTCAGAAGTTATCCTCAGGAATTACCGTTTCCTTCACAAAACAAATTAATTAAATAAATAAATAAGTGCAGTTCCAGGCTCTGTGTATATCTGTGTATATCTGACAGCCACATCTACATCATACCCCAGCCTTCCCCCCACAAACCAAAAACCAAAAATTATAATGTAGCTGATGTACTACCCAGCTGTGGTTGGATCCTTGTATCCCTGCACGGCCTTTCCTTCCTGTATTCTTTTGGCCTGTGTGTGTGTGTATGTAGTGTGTGTGTATGTAGTGTGTTTATGTGTATGTGTGTATGTTGTGTATGTGTGTATGTGTGTATATGTGTGTATATATGTGGATGTGTGTGGATGTGGATATGTGTGTGTATGTATGTATGTGTGTGTGGATGTGTATATGTGTGTGTATGTGTATGTATGTATGTATGTGTGTATGTATGTGTGTATGCATGTATGTGGATGTGTGTAGATGTGTGTGGATGTGTGTGTATGTGTGTATGTGTGGATGTGTGTGGATGTGTGGATGTGTGGATGTGTGGATGTGGATGTGTGTGGATTGTGTGGATGTGTGTGGATGTGTGTATGCATGTGTATGTGTGTGTGTGTGTGTGTGTGTGTGTGTGTGGATGTGTGGATGTGTATTTTCCAGCACTCTGGAGGCAGAGGTAGGAGGTTTGAGTTCGAGGCCACCCTGAGACTACAGAGTGAATTCCAGGTCAGCCTGGGCTAGAGGGAGACCCTACCTCGAAAAACCAAAAAAAAAAAAAAGAAGAAGACTCATGAGGCTGGAGAGGTGGCTCAGTGGTTAAAGGGCTTGCCTGCACAGCCTGGTGGCATGGCTTTGATTTCCTATTACCGACACAAAACCAGATGCGCAAAGAGATGCATGCAGCTGGAGTTCCTTTACAGCGGCAGGAGTCCCTGGAGAGCTCTCTCCAGACTGCCACCACTCAGAACACATGACTTTATGGGGAACATCTAATCCACACCACCACACCCACCCTGGGTTGTTTTCACTAGAAATGGGTATCCCTGCTATTTTATATAAGAAATCAAATTATTGCAGGTTTTATGAAGCATTGGCAGAGGGGTATTCCAGAAATAATGTCCTTCCAATTAATGTGACCTTCAGTGACCCCAGAATTATGGCCCTCCACCATCTGCTCCCAAGGCTGCTCTTGTGTTCCATGGGAACTCTCAGCATAGAATAAAAATGCCTCCCTTCCTACCCACCAGGGCGAATGCAACATGAGCCCTAGGGATGCCTTCTAACACTGCCCTGTGCTGGGTAAACAAACAGCAGAGGCAAAAGCAAGCTCACCCAAGCTCTGTGTTCGCATTCTCTGCAGCTGGCAGCTGGAGGTATAACTCTGGATCAAGGCTGCTGGAGAAGACAGACCGATGACAATCTGCAAGGCACCCAAAGAAACTCGAGTAGGAGGACAGGTGTCCTGGTGCATGCTTGTAATCCCAGCACTAAGGAAGCCGAGCAGGAGGATGGGGGAAAGTTCATGGCCAGCCAGGGCTATATAGTGAGACGCTGCCTCAAAGAAAGGGAGAGGGTGACGACGGAGGGAGGGATGGAGGAGAAAGACAGAGAAAGGGACAGAAACAGAGAGAGAGAAAGGAGGAAATTAAAACCACTTGTTATTACCTAAGTGACCTTGATGTGAAGGGGGACCCTTGCAGGCAAATCCAGGGTATGTTATTCTCAGATCTCCAGGGATGTAAAACCGGTAAGATGTACACACATGCGTCCATAAAGAGAAAGAGACTGGCTCCTGGGATTAGGGAGTCTAAACCCCAAAGTTTTTCTGTCTAAAAGCTGGAGAGCTACCCAACCAGAAGTATAAATTCTAAACCCAAATCCAAAGACCTGCAGTAGTCATGCTCCCTAAATTCCCCAAGGGGGCAGCACCACCCCAATTTAAAGTACTATTTCTATGTGCCTGGCTTTCTGAGATCCCAGGTTTTTCTCTCTTTTTTCTCTTTTCTATCCCTGCCACGACCCCAGCAGGGTCTCACTCTAGCCCAGGCTGACCTGAACTTACTCGGTAGCCCCAGAAATCACTCTCTAGCCCCTAGTTGGCCTTGAACTCAAGGTAGATCCTCCTTCTCAAGCTTCCAAGAGCTGCTGGGTGCAGCCAGTGTCTCTGGCTGACTTTGAAGAACAGCTGTTCTTGGTGGGGAAAGAGGAGCAGAAGAAAGAAGGGCAGAAAGATGGTGCTTCTGAGCCCCTTTCCTCCAGTCAAAGTGTTCAGCAAGCAACCTACTTGGTTTACTTGTTCTGGGCGGGTGGGCCCCAGTCTGTATGAGATGCCCTAATGAAGGAGGGAGGAAGAGAAAGAGAAGGAAAGTCGTTGTACAGCCAGAGTAATTTCTACTATTAAAAAGCAAATGTGAGCGGAGCGTGGTGGCGCATGCCTTTAATCCCAGCACTTGGGAGGCAGAAGTAGGAGGATCACCATGAGTTCAAGGCCACCCTGAGACAACATAGTGAATTCCAGGTCAGCCTGGGCTAGAGTGAGACCTTACCTCGAAAAACCAAAAAAAAAAAAAAAAAAAAAAAAGCAAATGTGGGCTGGAGAGATGTCTCAATGGTTAAGGCGTTTTGCCTGCAAAGCCTAACGATCCAGGTCGTTAGGCTTTGCAGGCAAGCACCTTAACTGCTTTAACTTAACTGCAGACCTCTTTCCTTTTTTAAAAAAATATTTTTATTTATTTATTTGCAAGCAGACAGAAAGAGGCAGGGGGTGGGAATGGGCATGCCAGGGCAACTAGCTGCTACAAAGAAACTCCAGGTGCATGTGTCGCTTTGTACATCTGACTTTACGTGGGTACTGGGGAATTGAACCAAAGGCTATTAGGCTTTGTAAGTAAGGGCCTTAACCACTGAGCGATCGCTCCAGCCCACTTTCCTTTTTAATTTTTATTTAATTTTATGTATTTATTTATTTACTTTTGGTTTTTTTTTTTTTTTTTTTTTTTGAGGTAGAGTCTGATTCTAGCCCAGGCTAACCTGGAATTCACTCTGTAGTCTCAGGCTAAC
>PVHP010048759.1:0-12408 GCA_004024765.1 Zapus hudsonius
AGGAGGCAGGGGGGATGGCTGAAGGCCCTAAATCCTGTTTACAAGTGCTAATGGGTTTTGCTCCTGCTGCCTGAGTTTTCGTGGCTGTGTTCCTGTTTGTTGAGCCCCCTTTGTGTAGGAGATAGGGCGGTGCAGCGCATCCCTAGATTGGATATAAGGTTGGATGTGAAAATAAAGTTTTGAGATCTGCCCACTGCCGTGTTCTCCCGAGGGTCCCATCTCTCGTTCGGCTCACGGCTATTCCAAGCCGCTGCTCACCCAGCTCCCGTGGGTGAACGGGGAGTTGATGCATGCTGCAACTCCCTAAGTAACCCACGGACCCAGAAAACAATAGATTTGTACGAGCATCTTAGAACATAGTGATCAGGAGCATGGAACTTAAAGTTGTGCTTTTTTTCATTTAACCCCCTAATCTACTATCAGTATTTTGTTCTGAGCCCCACAGAAGCCAAGCTATTTCTCTTATCTGGCTTAAGGTTTAGTTCAAACAGTAGAAGTATTAACAGGAAATTGGAAGGTAGGAGGAAAGTGAGGACAGGATATTTAACTCCTCCCTTACTGAGCTCTGGGCTGCCTACCAAAGGGCAATATCTGTTGGGTACCATTAAACATAAACTGGGACTATGAGGGGACAGATCTGGGCTATTAAGCATAAAGTGCAGCATCAGATAGGAAGGTTGAGCAAGCTTGCTCCAACCCAGGACACAGGACTAGAGCTGAAAAGCCAAGTCCTAGTGGCCTTAAAGTGGAGCTGAGACCAGCAGGGGCTGCTCCCCCTTTCCAGGCATATGGGGATGCTGATAAGCCCTGGGTTTCATCCCCTCACTATCCAGTGATTTACTGCCCCAAGAAAACTCCCTTGAAGTTCACAGCTCCTCTATAGCTACCACCATCTCTTAAAGTCACATAACTCCCACCATCCTGGACTGAGAAAGTCCCCCAATTTATTTATGCAAACCAGGCATCGAAAGGTTACTGGCCCCTACCAATCCTGTCTTGGCCAATATCAGCAAAGAAGCCCCTACATACAAATCAGACATCCACAGGCCACCTTGCCCCCACCAATCCCCTTGCCGCTTGTCCTCCTGCCTCTCCTCCCTCCTGCATAAAAGCACTTTCCCCAACCTGATAAGCCAGCTGTTCACTAAAACTCTCTCCCAAGAGTTCTTCCTCTTGCATACTCATGGCTGTCCCAAGACTCTGTCCACCCAACTCTGTGGATAAACAGGGGTGTTGATGTGCAGTGACCTTCCCCAAGGAATCCATGGACCCACAAGTACCCAGCTAAGAAGATTTAAAATCAATATCATCTACTACTAAATGAGATACTGGGAAATAGATAGGTACAATGAGGCAGTCACAAAGAAATCTAGTAACGTTTAGCCTCTCTTGCACAGCCTCCAGACAGCCCTCCAAACAGATGATAATTACAGGCACAGCTGGGATTCTGGTTCTGATGTTCTCACAGAACCAAATAAATAGAACATCTAACACCTACATTGAGATTGATCTTCATTGTCTAAATACATTTTAATTACCACAGGGGCATAATAGTGTTTCAAAATTAAATCCAACAAACTTCCCATGTGAAAAATTGGGAGTTGGTTAATTTAGTAAAGTCCTCTCAGGCAAGCATGAGTACCTGAGTTCAGATCTTCAGCAAGCAAGGTAAAGCCAGACATGACAGCATATGCCTGTAATCCCAGCAAAGAGGAGACAAAGACAGAAAAATGTATTTGGCTTATTGACTAGCTAATCTAGCCACATTGGTATGCTCCAAGTTCTATGAGAGATCCTATCCCAAAAAATGAGATGGGGTGGGCAGAGTAAGATGGCTGATGACCAGCAGCTGTGCTAGGACCCTCCCAGTAAAGGTTTAAGATTGCAGCTGGGATGCAGACCTTAGACCCAAGCTGGCCTGACCCAAGCCATAGCCCCTACCCAGCTCCCTCAACAGCCTAGACTATACTCCCCAACTGCTTTCTGCTTCCACAGAGGTCTAGAGCGTCACTGCACCCCCACCCACAAGCTCCCACAATAGCCCATTTTCTCCTCCCTGCTGCATCCTGACCTGACTCCTTGCCGGCTCAGCACCCTTCCCTCTCAAGCCCCTTCCATCCCGCACAGTGCATGGGCCATGGGCACAGTCGTTCCCCAGACCCACCCACCCCCACACACTGGCAGAAACCCATCTGGGGACTCAGCCGATGTGCCTATCCCCCAGACATGATGCGCCCCTGCAAGCAGGTGCCCGTCCATGGGCACACAGGCACCAGGCTGGTCTGTGGGTGCACCCCTGTGTGCTCAATCCCAGACAGATTCTTGCACCCACCTGATACGGGTTGCTGATAATTAATATTTGTAAGCAACACGGGGAGAGAGAGAGAGTTTTGGAATCCTCCCTTCCCCCTCTTCCTACTCTGAGTTATTGTCCTCTAATGCCAAAGAATTGCACACAGGGACAGAATTAAATTTTAATTACACATTTATTATAATTTACTAGATTAGGAAAAGGGGAATTGGATGGGGAAATTGGATGTGGGAAGTCATAGTTTTCCTGCCACCAGTGTGGGGAAAACATGTGTCAGAGTTCACAGAGCTTTTACTATTTAGTTAGATAAACAGCCCAAGAAAAGATAACAGAAAGCTCCCTTTATGAAAAAGAGAGGTTCGTGAGAGAAAAGGTCTGGAGCCTGCCCCCCTACACCAGCAGGGTAGGGGTACAGGCGTTACCTCACTGAGGCCTGGGTCAGCAGTCGTTCTTTCTACTCCATTGCCATGTGTGGGAAGAAGAGGGCCTACTTCCTCTAGGGAAGCTAGTTTTGAGTCCTCCCCAGGTGAGTTAGAGGGACAGCTGATTGGTTCATATCTGACCAATTGGTTTTAGCACATAGGTTGTAGCTCTAACTAAACACCTCCCATTCAAGGGGAGGGGCTGGAAGGGGAGGAGTGGGCCCTACAGACATCTCACCATCACACACCCACTGCCAGTCTGTGGGCACACAGGTACTAGTCTGGTCACTGGGTGTACCACCACACACCCAGTCCCGAGACAGACAATGGCACCCACCTTATGTTGGTCCATGGGCATGCAGGTGCTGGTCTGATCTGTGTGTACCCGTTCCCCAAACCTAGGCAAGAACCCACCTGTTACCTGTCCCTGGGCACACAGGAGCTGGTCCCGGCCCCCAGACCTAGGCTCACACCTACTGGCAAATGCAGTTCTCTGTAGGCATATCTGGCCCACAGGCATAGGTGTGCACTTATCAGCACCAGTCCGGTCCATGGTGCACTCTCCAACACTGTACCAGAATTTGGGTGTACCCAGTCAAGCTGGCACAGCCCCATCCCCCCAATGTTTGCACTAGCCAGCAAAGCTGCTGGCTTAAGGGTGCCCTAAGCCCTGACCCATGCGAATCCAACACACTCGTTAGCCCAACCACTCATCTGAGGAAACACACATTCTCAGATAAAGCAAGTGAGTGCCTAACCTTCTCTAGGAAACCCACACACATCCCACCCACACAGCTAAAGAGAGTACACCATAAAGACACTCCCCAACCCTTCCAAGTGGAAAAATACTGGGCAGATCACAATGTAAAAAGAACTTAACAGCTGAGGGCCACACTCCAAACTCCCCAACCCCCAATTGGGAAGTTAGCAGTGAAACTATAAAAGAGAGAGCACAGATGAGAGGCCAGGATAAGATGACACTAAGCCTAGAGAGAGCACAGATGAGAGGCCAGGATAAGATGACACTAAGCCTAGATCATACTGACATGGATTTGATGAAGAGGTTAATGACAGAAACGGAAGCAAAAATTGAAAATCACCTAGAAAAGATACAGAGCAAGCTCACAAGCTTTACCACCAGACTTAGTACAACGGAGGAGAAACAGACGGACGTGAGTAGATCAGTGAGTGAGTTAAAGGCAAACCAGCAAACAGAAGATCTCAAGAATCAGCTAACCAAACTAAATGAACACATAAGCAAATACAAGAGTATCAGGAAACATTAAGTAAGTCAAACTTTGAAAAGAAAACACAATTCAACAAAAAGATAGAGACAATCCAAAAAGCTGTAGCAGAAAACAAAAACCAAATGGAAGTAATGAAAATCTCTCTAGAATCCCTCACCACTAGAGTCAATAGTTGAGAAGACAGAATCTCAAATGTGAAAGATAAAACAGAAGAGATAGATAGGGGAATCAAAAATTTGAATAAGTTCAAAAAAGCATGTGAACAAAATATGAGGGAGCTATGGGATACCATAAAGAGACCTAATCTAAGGTTCATGGGGATCCCAGAGGGAGAAGAATCCCAGGACAATGGCATAAAAAATATGTTCAACAGAATTAATCAAGAAAATTTTGCTTATCTTACAAGAGAAAGACTGGTCCAGGTTCAAGGCACACACAGAGCTTCAATCAGATTTGACCAAAGAAGAAATTTTCCAAGGCACATCTTAGTTAAAACGCCAAATACAGAAAGTAAAGAGAAAGGGCTCAAGGCAGTGAGAGAGAAAAAACTTACCACCTATAAAGGCAGTCCCATCAGACTTACCTCAGACTTTCACTTGAAATCATGAAAGCCAGAAGGGCTTGGAACAATACTCTTCTAGGCCTAAAGAAGTATGGCTTTCAATCTAGACTACTATACCCAGCAAAGCTGTCACTTAAAAAATGGAGGATTGAAAGTGCTTCATGAAATAAGCCAGCTCTAAGATTATTTGAACCAAAAGCCAAACTTACAGAATATATTATGGGAGATATTCCACAAAGAAGAAACAAGCAATCTAACTCAGGAGAGCAATATAGAACAATCATGGTAATGAAAATTAGTGTGCTAATAATAACAGTACAGGCAGTAACTCCCATAAACCCTCGAACATAGTAGGGCTTAAAACAAACCTTAAAGTTTTAACTCTGAATATAAATAGAATTAACTTTTCTATTAAAAACACAGGCTAGCAGCGTGAATCAGAAAAATGGGCTCTTCCATCTGCTGCCTTCAAGAAGTGCACCTTACCTCTAAAGACAGTAATATCCTAAGGGGAAAAGGATGAAGAATGATTTACCAGGCATGTAGAAATAAAAAGCAAGCAGGTGCGGCTACATTAATATCTGACAAAATAGACTTTAAACCAAAAGGACAATGATGGCCACTTCTTATTAATTAAGGGAATGATCCAACAAGAGGATATCACTATCATAAATATATATTCACCAAACTCAAGTGTACCACAGTTCATAAAGCAAAATTTACTTAAAAACAAAACAGGAATAGACTCTAATTCCATCATAGTAGAAGACTTTAATACACCACTATCATCTCTAGACAGATCATCCAAACAGAATGTCAGCAGGGAAATAAAAGATCTCAACAACACCATTGACCAGCTACAAATGACAGATCTATATAGAACATTCCACCCCAAGGACACAGAATTTACATTCTTCTCAGCAGCCCATGGAACCTTCTCCAAAAATGACCACATATTAGGTCATAAAATATCCCTCAACAAATTCAGGACGATTGACGTAGGCCCCTGCATCATCTCAGACAACAATGTGTTAAAGTTAGAAATTAACAATGGGAGGAGCAGCAGAAATGACACCAAATATTGTCATCTGAACAATGTCTTTTTAAACAACAAATGGGTCATTCACAAAATCAAAAAAGAGATTGAAAATGTCCTAGAAGTAAATGATAATGAAAACACATAATACTAAAACCTGTGGGACACTATGAAGGCAGTCCTAAGGGGAAAATTCAACGTTAAATGCCTTCATAACAAAGACAGAGAGATCTCAAGTTAATCACCTAACTACCCACCTGAAGGCATTGGAAATACCTGAACAATCCAATACTATAAGCTCAAGGCAAAAAGAAATAATTAGGATCAGAGCTGAGATCAATAAATTGAAAAGGAAGAAAACAATTTAAAATAGATAAATCAAAAAGTTGGTTCTTTGAAAAAATAAGTAAGATTGACAAACCCGTGGCCAATCTACTTAAACAAAAACAGAGAGTGCCCAAATCAACAAAATCAGAAATGAAAGAGGAAAGGTCACAACAGCTCTCAACAAAATTGCAAAAATCATCATGTCATACTTCCAAAACCTCTACTTCACAAAATTGGAGAATCTGGAAGAATTGGTTGATTTCCTGGACACCTGCCAACAACAAAGCTTAGCCCAGAGCAGATAAAGCTCCTAAATAAAACTATCACATCCACAGAAATTGAAAATATAATCAAGAATCTCCACAAAAGAAAAAATCCAAGACCTGATGGATTCTCAGCCAAATTCTACCAAACCTTCATCATAGAACTGAAATCACTCTTTCTGAAGCTTTTTCGGGGTACAGAAAATAAGGGAAGGATTTCAAACTCCTTGTATGAAGCCAGAATCACTCTAATGCCCAAACCAGGCAAAGATGCAACCAGAAAACTACAGACCCCATATATCCCTGATGAACTTAGATGCTAAAATCCTGAACAAAATCTTCGCAAACCAGATACAATGCCGCATCAAAAATATTATTCACCTTGACCAAGTAGGCTTCATCCCAGGGATGCAGGGATGGTTCAATATATGGTAGTGGATTAATGTAATCTACCACATTAATAGACTCAATCACAAAAACCACATTGTCAACTCAATTGATGCAGAGAAGGCCTTTGAAAAAATTCAACACCATTTCATGTTAACTCTGGAAAGGATAGGCATACACGGTTTATACCTCAACCTAATAAATGCAATATATAAAATTCCTAAAGCCCCAAATCATACTCAATGGGAAAAGACTCAAGGAGTTCCCACTTGAATCAAGAAGAGGAGAGGGGTGTCCAACCTCACCATTGCTCTTCAACATAGTACTTGAAGTCCTAGCCCAAGCAATAAGACAGGAGAAATGCATAAAAGGGATACAAATTGGAAAGGAAGAAGTAAAAATATCTCTCTTTGCAGATGAAGTTATCCTATACAGAACAGACCAAAATAATAGTGTCAGTAAACTCCAGAAGGTGATAAAGTCCTTCAGCAAAGTGGCAGTTTACAAAATTAACATACAAAATCAGTAGCCTTCCTGTATGCAGATGATATGCATACAGAAAAAGACATCAGAGACTGTCCCATTCTCAATAGCCTCAAAAAAATCAAATACCTTGAAATATCATTAACCAAGGATGTGAAAGACTTGTATAATGAAAACATTAAAACACTCAAGAAAGAAACAGAGGAGGATGTTTTAAGATAGAAAGATATTCAGTGCTTCTGGATAATGAGAATTAATATAGTAAAAATGGCAATCCTTCCAAAAGAGGTTTATAGATTCGATGCCATGCCAATAAAAATCCAAGCTTCTTTCTTCAGAGACATAGAAAAAATAATCTCAAATTCATTTGGAAGGAAAAAGGCCACAGATAGCCAAATCTACTCTAAGAAATAAAACTTCCTCAGGAGGTATCACCATTCCTGATTTAAAGGCATATTGCAAAGCCATAATAACTAAAACAGTGTGGTACTGGCATAAAAACAGACACACATACTAGTGGAGTAGAATTGAAGACTCTGCTCTTAGTTTGAGTAAATATAGTTAATTGATCTTTCACAAAGGTGCCAACAATGTTGGCTGGTGTAAAGATAGTATTTTCAACAAATGGTGCTGGACAAATTGGATAAAATCATGTAAAAAATGAAAATAGACCCCATTCTTTCACCATGCAAGAAAATCAACTCCAAATGGAACGGAGACCTCAACAAAAGACCTGAAACCCTGAAAACCCAGGAAGAAAAGAGAGGAGAAACTCTCCACAAAATAGCAGTAAGGAAAAACTTCCTGAGCAAACATCCAGTAGACCAGGAAGTGCAGCAATCACTTAACCAATGAGACCTTAACAAGTTTATAAGCTTCTGTACACACAGATATACCATACTTAGAACCAATAGACCAATAGAAATATCATCAAACTGGATGATTTTTGCCAGCTATAACACAGACAGAGGTCTAACATCTAGAACTTACAAAGAACTCAAAAAATAAACAACAAAAAATCAGAGTCCCCCCAAAAATGGGGCACTGATCTCAACAGAGAATACAGAGGGAAAAACACAAATGGCCTATTCTCACTTAAGAAAGTGCTCTTTATCCTTAATCATTAGGGAACTGCAAATCAAAACAACAATGAGATTCCATCCCACTCCAGTCAGAATGGCAATCATGAAGAAATTGTTGGATAACAACAATAGTTGCTGGTGAGGATGCAGGGAAAAAGAAACCCTCATTCACTAGTGGTGGGATTGCAACCTCATTCAACCACTATGGAAAGCAGTGTTGAGACTCCTGAATAAAATGGACATAGAGGTAGCAGTGGACCCAGCTATCCCTCTACTAGGCAAGATGTCACTTATCAGGAGAGAGACATTTGTGCAACTATGTTTATTGCAGCTCAATTCATAATAGCCAGGAATTGGAATCAACCCAAATGCTCATCCCTGGATGAATGGGTATCAAAGTAGTGGTACATCTGCATGATGAAATTTCACTCAGCAGAAAGGAAAAATGACATAATGAAATTTAGAGAAAAGTGGTTTGACTAGGAGCAGATCTTCCTTAGAGAACTCACAAAAGAACAGAGTCAAAAGCCGCATATTCTCCCTCATATGTGGTTCTTAACCAGGATAAGCTTAAACTCTAAGTAAACCTAGCAGGGAAATGAGAGACTGTGAAAGAGGTGGAAGGAATGGGAAGGCGGGAAGATGGCAGGGACTTATACAATAAGAAAACCAATAATGAATTGAAATCCTAAATCCTTATCTTTACACAGTAAGATCTTGAGAAAGTGGGCATTGTCTACTAAGAGGGGCCATGAATGGAAGGGGAGAAAACCAAACCTCATGAAAAATTGTTAAGACCAACAACTCCCTGTCCCAGTCATTGGATCCTTTCCACACTGAGCTGTTGATCAAAGAGACTCATAAGTTCCCTAAAACAAGACATAATTCTGTCAAAGCTCTTGAATACCCACCCCAGGCCAAAGGTAAGATCCTACTGCTGAAGAAACCACAGAAAGGCATTGAACAACACCAAGAGACCCTGCAAGATGCAGAATGGTATCTAGTCACCAGATGGTACCAAGTGCAGTGCTGGAAGGTGCAACATAAGCTGCCAGGGGAACTCGGTCAATGATATTTGGAGAAAGCAGAGATCACTGATATAAAATGTAGACTGTTTCCATGAGAAGGCTGAACATACTTCCTTCTGGGAAAGATCAATGAAACAATAAATGATCACCTGTGCAATAGAGGCACCAAAACCTGTGTAGGGGGGCAGGGTATTCAACAGCTTTTAAATTGGCCAAGAAATCCACTCAGTGACAAGGAACTCTTAACTGGCATTGGGACTTAGGGCCAAATTCTACAAATTCTACCAAAAACTGGGGCTCCAAAAAGAAATCCCCATTACCAGAGAACTACAGAGAGTCTAATCTCAATAGAATTTTGCCAAATTAGAAACGAGTGTCTCATTTAACCTTTACTGATCTCACTCTCTGATGGAGATTCTGTTTGTAGTTTTCAGAAGTCAGTGAGAGAACTGTGATCATGACAACTTCACCAATGAACCTCAGGCAGAAGGCTGATATGCCAGCAAGAGATGAACCACCCAGGACTATCATGTAGTCCCCAAGTGAAGCGCTTGAGACAGTGGTGGGACAAAAGGAGACCTATAACTATACCAATCAGTCATCCCAGGATAAGTCAGTGAGACAGACAACTAATGACACACAAAACAACTTAAAGTAGAAGTACAGAGACTCTTAAGGTCACAGCAATAAAAGAGACTTAAAACTAACCCTCCATGACTCAGGGAACTGAGTGGAAGAGGGAGCTGAAAGATTTTAAGAGCCATGGTGGGAGAGATTACCAAGAGACATTACCCCCCTCAGCTACAATTCATAAAGGGGGGGGCAACCTTGATGCCTCCTGTGCTATCCATAAACCCTTACCACATGGATTGATCCAGTGTGGCCACTGAGGAGGATACCCAGTGGATTGGGGACAGGGGTTAGGGAAATGGTAATACCAACACAATATTTGCTCATTCAATGTATCTAATTTTGAACAATAAAGATTTTTTAAAAATGAGGTGAAAGCCGGATGTGGTGGTGCTTGCTTTTAATCCCAGCACTAAGTAGGCAGAGGTAGGAGTATCGCCATGAGTTTGAGGCCACCCTGAGACTATAGAGTGAGTTCATGGTCAGGATGAGCTAGAAGGAAACCCTACTGGGATACACACACAGATATATATATATATATATATATATATATATATATATATATATATATATATATATATGTAGAGAGAGAGAGAGAGAGAGAGAGAGAGAGAGAGAGAGAGAGAGAGAGAGAGATGAAAAGTGATTGGGGGATAGACCTAAAATCAACCTCCACACACATGTGGTTCACAAATGTGCACATGCTCCTATAAACACAAATATATGAACATGTATACAATTCTATACACATGCAAAAATATACCTAGTAGACCAAGAAAAGAAAGTATTCCAGGAAGAGCTCCAGGCCCTCACCAAAAGGCATTGTCAGTCCAGCTAGAACATGGAAGAGGTGAATTTTAAAGGAGAAAACAGGAGATAGATGGCATCTTGACCAAAATCCAACCCACAGTATGTCCAGTAGGGCCATATACATATTCTGTGTTTATATATCCAGAATATAAATGTGGACATCAACACACTTGATAGCTGGAAGAACCCTTACTGTGTATTCTTGACCTATGATGTCAGGGATGACACAGAAGAAATTGCCAAATGGAAATTCTGGAAGTGCACACCCCTGCTATGCCTGGCCACACCAAGATAGTAAACCAGAAGCAATGCTGAGTCCCATGAGGAATTACAGGGAGCAAATTTCACCATCAATGACTTGAAAAAGAGCAGAGTGATGATTTCTCTCGCTTCCCCATTTGACTGGTAAGTTTGGCTTGGGCTAAGGCTAGATAGATGTCGGGAAATGACTGTAAATACTTAGAGACATAAAAGGATAATGCTTCTAGTCAAAGCTGTGATTCTCAATATGCTAATTTTATAGAAGCAAATCAAGAAACCACCTGGTACCTGGTTTATAGCTACTGACCTAACAAAATTGTTGAACTTATTCCTATCAGCAAAGATGATCATAAGCCATTTGCCTTCACATCAGGGACAGCAGTTTACCTAAGCATGCCCAGGGCTATGCCAGCCCACTTGTTCTCTTCTATAATGGAGTCTGGAGACTACTTGATCATCTTGATTTTCTGCAATATCATTATGACATTAAGGTAATTAGACCCAGTGAATAAGACATAGACACAGTAAGTAAGTAACTAAGTAAGCAAGCAAAACTCTATGCATGCCAGAGGGTGGGAGATAACACTAAGAACCTGTCTAGGTTGCATTATTTACATTCCTAGGGGCTCAGGGTCTGGAATATGTTGGTATATATCACCTCTAAATGAGATCAGTTTTTTTTCTCTTTATATAGCCTGTCACAATGATTTTGGATTCAATGCCAACTATATTAGGCTATGCTTCTTGAACCCATTAAGTAGGACCTGGAGCAGAGATAAAACCCTCTGAAAGGTCCAGGCTGTAGTGCTAGTTTTGCTGATACTTAGGTCTTATCTTTTAACAGACCAATATCAAATGTGTCTGAGAGCAGACAGGAAATGTGTCAAGCCTCCAACATATATCAATAGCAGAGTCTTCTATCAACAATTCTTCATTTGTAAAGAACTAGTTTGCTATTACTCACTGGTAGAAAAATGAAAACATGGGGGGGCGGAGCAAGATGGTGGACGACTAACAGCGTCGCAGGGACTCTATCAGTAAAGGTTTGATTTTCCAACTGGGATCCACCCCGGACCTCAGCCGGACCTGAACCCAAACCCACCCTTCCCCCAGCTTCTGCACCAGCACAGACAGGGTTCCCCAGTGGCTCTCTGCTCCACAGAGAAACGGAGAGGCGCCCCCCCCCTCACACCACAAGCTCCCACCATTGTCTCCTCCCAGCCGGTTCCCGAGCCCACGCCACCGGCTGAGCACCTTTCCCTCACAGGGTGCCTGCCCTCCAGCACCTGATCCTCTGGCGCACTTCTCTCCACGACCCCCCCACATACACAGACAGACGCGATCCTTGGGCAAACTGACCTAGCTTGGTTCCAGGGCCAGACCTCAGGCAGATATCTGGGAACCTCAGCAGAGGCTGGTTCAGATGGGTACCTGCCAGGAGGGCACAGGAGGTCTTTATGAGTACCAGGGATCATGCGCCACTGCCAGGTGGGAAGACACTGGGCTCTATACTTGGGGCCTGGTTTTTTTTTTTTTTTTTTTTTTTTTTTTTTTTTTTT
>PVHP010048761.1:0-12367 GCA_004024765.1 Zapus hudsonius
CAATTGCATGAATCCAATATATGTATATATATAAAGATACATTTGCATCTCTTGCCTGTAATAGGAACCTAGAAAGCAATGATAAAAACGTAATCAAAGCTCATTTAGAAAACATGATACAGTTGGAAATGAAAACATAATATTTTCAGTAGAACTAAAACACTTGAAATGTTTGGGGAAATTTCTGAAATTGTCAAAACTGAAGTTACCTAAGGAGAATGGTCCTCATGTAATTCCTTGTTTCTGAAAATATTGTGTTTCATCAAATAACTTCTTTTTTTTTTACATTTGAAAACTACTTTTCTTTAAAACCTCAAAGACTTTTGAAGGGAGAAATTTATGAACCCAGGGTTCATTGAAGGACAGTTAGATTAAATATACAGAAACATAGAATAGATTTCAAAAATAAAAACAGTATATAAATTCTGTGTGACAAACAGATTTACTTGATAGTAGATTACAAAATGTAATCAACTATTTCCCAATGTATCTTCATAGTTATTAAAAATAAATTCTTATTCTAGATGTTATCCAAACCTAAATTTTACAATAAAATGGTATAGAAATGCAAGTGCCATAGTCAGTCACACACCACTGGGATGAATCTCCAAACCAGGTATAATTTTGGGGAGGAAAGGATTTATTGAAGTAACAGACTCAGGGGAAATTAAGGAAAAAGGTTGACACCCTTTTACAGAAGCAAGCAGAGAGAGAGAGAGAGAGAGAGAGAGAGAGAGAGAGAGAGAGAGAGAGAGAGAGAGAGAGGCCCAGCCCTTCCAAAGCAAGTAACCAAGCACACTCCCAACTAGCAAAACAAGAGGCACTCCAAACCCACCCCAGAAACACCTTAGGGCTGAACTCTAGGATCTGGCCAAGGTGACACACCTCCTCCAGCCAGTGGAGACAATTAAAATTTAATAAACACAATTATAATAAATTCTATTGGGGGACAGTATTCAAACTACCACAGCAAGTCTGCAAGCCTAAATTCTAACAACCATTGAAGAGCTTTCGTTTCTCCTCTGCTAGGTACTAAATATGGGGTCTGGATAATTTAATATTCAGCTTAGAATTATTTTGCCTTTCACTTCGCTGTGACCCTCTCCTGCACCACAACAATCCTTTCTCTGAGTCCCTTGTGAGTCTCTTGCATAGTCAGGGCCACTGTCCTCTATGCATTCAGATAGCAACCACTCTGTTCTTTTCTTCCACTCCTCATACTCACTGAGATTGCTAGAGCCAATAAAAACAGTATAAAGTTACTGGCAATGCCAGGTAGATTTCAGACAAAAAAAAAAGAAAGAAAGGAAAATCAATGTCTTGTGCACTGAAGCTTGAAGAAAGAAATATTTCTCTCAAGTCTTGTTCTCTAAATGTTTTTGTCCTTGTTTTAACCAACCCTTCAAGAGTCCCAGCCTGCTGACAGGTAATGGGACGAGGAATCCCCTTCACCACACCCTCTCTAAAGGGACTTGGCATTCACTTGCCCTGGCAAAATTTGGTGGTTAAAATAACTTAAGGAGGTCTGGAGAGATGGCTTAGAGGTTAAGGCATTTGCCTGCAAAGCAGAAGGACCTGGGTTTGATTCCCCAGGACCCACATAAAGCCAGAAGCACATGTTGGAACATGTTGTTTGCAGTGACTAGAAGTCCTGGATCCCATTCTCTCTCTCTCTCTCTCTCTCTCTCTCTCTCTCTCTCTCTCTCTCTCTCTCTCTCTCTCTCTTCTCTCTCTTCTCTCTCTCTTCCCTCTGTCCCTTAAATAAATAAATAAAAATATTTTTAAAAATAACTTAAGGATGTTCAAATTTTATTTGACATCACAGACAAAGAGCTGACCTTCATTTCATATTTAAATGAATTTCACAAATGATGACCATTCTTTAAATTTCACAGGTTTGTTTTTATGTCATGTATTGAAGACTCTGAAAGATTTATACCATAATATTTTTCTCTGCTCAGCATATGCAGTTTCACCCAGCTGCCCAATAATAAAATACCAATTAGATGTAATAAAGCTGAAAAATCTCACACTGAAATTTTATAGAAATTCAAAACACAAAATTCAAATCAATTCGTTTTCCCACACATTGCTATTCATGCAATTTTGTTAATTTGTATGTGCAACCACGATGATATTCTCCATCAAGTTGAATTCATATAATCTTGAGGAATTGATAAATTTCCATATTTCCGCTTAAGGCGCTGTTTTTGACTGTACTGGTACATTATGATTCTTACTATATTATATTTGATTTCTGCTGACATAAGGGTGGTGAAAGATAACACAAAGCTACTAAAATTAAATATCTCACAATATCAGCCCACTCATCTGAGCTTTTCCCACAGATGCTTGCTACAGAGTTTTCCTAATAAAATGAAGAAAGAAAACATGGCAAAAAGGAATGAGAGGAGGAAAATACACCTGGACCAATGTCAAGAACTTGTGATGACATCAGATATCGGGTGCTTCTTTCCTCTCTCCCTCAAGCTTGTCCTTTCTCAAAACAGTTTTTTAAGACTTTTCCCATCACCTTATATAGCCTCACAGAATATCCCATTATAAATTTTTTTAGTTTCTCAAGGAGAAAGGAGCCAGTTTCTTGTCTCTGAGAATCCTAATTTCCAGTCTTTATTCAAAGTAATGAATGTTTCAAACCATGGTCCTAACAGGTGGACAGAATTTCCCAAGTGTGTTTATGGCAGTCAATATCAGGATGTGTGTGTGTGTGTGTGTGTGTGTGTGTGTGTGTGTGTGTGTTTGCCTGTGTTCTGTGCCTACGTGTGTGAATGCACTTGTGTGCATGTGTGTGCACACGCATATGGAGCTGAGAGGCTTCTTCACTATCCAGCTTAGGGTGTCTCACTTGAACCCAGAGCTCACTGATTTAGCTAATCTACTAATTCAATTTTCCCTAGAGTATCACTTATTTCTGAATCCCCAGGACTGGGATTATGATTGGACCACCATGCCCACCAACTATTAATTGATATCCATACAGGAATTTTGGGGATCCTCTTCAATATATACACCAATATATACACCAATTTATGGATAATTTTGTGCTGTTATTTGATCCTTGTCTTTTGAATTCAAATAATGAAATTGACAGACCAGAGGACAAGGTTCAGAAAAGATTAGATCATAGCTTAGAACTTTAGGAGGGAGAAGAGAAGGGGAGCTTGTAAAAGGAAGGAACCAGCATTTGTCCAAGGTGGCAAGATGGGGCTTATGAAATCCTGAATCTAAATGGATGAAGCAGAGCAGAGCTCTTGCCTAGGGAGAAAGGAGGGGTTTTGAGAAGCCCATCATGCCAGTTAGTCTTGACATCAAGTGTCTTAGAATCAAATCAAAACCTCTGGAAAAGGGCAGTCTTCCCAGGAATCTTCTTTCTCTAGGAAGGGCCTTCTCAGATGGGAAGGGGAAGAAATCCCTAAGTGGCAGAATAAAGGGAGGGTCAAGTGTAATTACCTAGATTTTTCACTACAGGCCCAAGGACAATTCCTGTGTTTCACCAAAAGAGAGCTATTCACTTTAGGGACCCATCACCCCTAAACTGCATATCCAATTTCTGTCTCCTACAATGTTAGAAAACTTAGCTCCTGTTCACACTTGCACTGCAGGCTCTTTATCCACTGACCATCCCCAATGGCACTATTATTGTTATTGTCATTGTACCACCCTGTGAACTCTCTGCTCAATCCCATTTTGTAGCTGGTTTATTTGTCCTCATTTTAACATGCCCTGCAACCCATTCTTACTTTCTCATTGAAATTTACTTGTCTTTAGATACTGATCTAAAAGATTCTTATTTTCAATGAAGCTTTCTGTAAATGGAACTTGATATCTATATTTTCTACACTCTTCTTATTCTACTTTTTTTAATGTTTTTATTTGCTTAAAATTACATATATTAATACAACAATATGCTCACTATCATAGGTTCTTAGATAAAGCCATTGAATTAATCCATGATGACATTCCCTCTTATGCATTAATTATTCTTCCCCCATGACTCTTACATGCTTTCCGCCCCCTTTTCCACAAATTTCTCTGAGTTATATTTTGCATAGTTATTAGGTTTTTAAGAGTCTTTAGGTTTGCATTTTGGAAAAATTTTTGAAAATGGTCTTAAGACACTGGTTTTAATGCTTCATAATTATCTAATATAGTGGCAAAACATAGAGTTGCTTACATGTGATTTAGGTAATTTTACTTTAAGAAATATTGATAAACCTCCTTATGTGTAAGAATACAAGATAAATGTATTTTCTGAATCCTGAGCTTCATTTTGAAATATTAGTAGCCTTTCTTCCTCCATTCCTCTGTAGAATATCAAAGCCAAAAAAAAAAAAAGAATAGCAATCTAACATAAAGTAAACCTACTTTTCCAAAGGCATCTAGAATAAAACTTATGTTTAATTCAATTTAGATCACAAAAAGCAAAGGTGAAAGTGAGAAATTTTAATTTTACCTTGAAATTATTAACTTCACAAAGTCAGCATCAGACTTTGAATTAAGCATAATTTTTCACTTTGTACCAAGTTCAAATATAAAATCATTCTTAATTTTAGTTAATAATTTATGCACACACAAGAATTAAAAAAGATTAATTTCAGAGTATAAAAGAAATTGGAGATTTAATATTAAACCTAAGTAGCTTAAACTTTTAAATGAGGGGCAAGAATATGTAGATGAAGGATAGAAAGCTCTGCTTTTGTGAAGAAATGCAGTGAAATTCTTTATATATTATTGTAGGGACATGCACTAGTTGGTTCCTTTTTAAAAAATATTCATTCATTTACAAGGAGATAGATAAATGAGAGAGAGAGAGAGAGAGAGAAATAGCCAAAATTTAAGTGTAGGTAACAATTTTCTCAATAGGATTCCAACCATTCTGGAAATATATTCAATAAATCAACAATTGACAAATATTACCACATGGAAATAAAATTTAAGAAAGCTGTCATCCAGGACAGGCAATGCTCAATGAACTAGAAGACACAGCCCACAGAATGGGGAGAAATCATTGCAAACTATGCATCTCATAGAACATTAATATGTAGAACTTACAATACAAAGAACTAACAAGCAAGCAACCCAGACAAAAAGTGGGTTGGTGGAATTGAAAAGACAGTTCTTACAGGAAGAAATCAAATGGCTAACATACATTTAAATATTTTTTATTTGCAAAGGGGAAAGAGAGACAGGGGGAGAGAAAGAGAATATGAATGGGCTCTCTTGGGCCTCTTGCTGCTGAAAAGGAACTCCACACCCATCAGTCACTTTGTGCATCTGGCTTTACATGGGTCCTGGAGAATCCAACTTAGGCCATTAAGTTTTGCAGGGCAAGTGCCTTAACTGCTGAGACATCTTTCCAGCCTCTCACCTATCTTTGTCTCTGTGCCCTAATTTCATGAAAGGCTATGTTGAAGTTAAACTTCTTGCTGATGGATTAAAACATTAGATGAAAGTAGCTTATGAGAGGAAAAAAATATTTTGGTTTACAAGCTCAAAAGGAAACTTCAAGATGGCAGAGCAGAGACTGGATATCACTTGTGTCACAGCAGGTTGAAAAAAGAAGCAGAAGAGTGAGTAAGGGGGAGATGGTTCTAACACCCCAAATCCAGCCACCCAACAATACACCTTCTTCAGCAAGGCTCTTCCAATTTGCTACCAGCTAGAGACCAAGCAACTAAACTCATGAGTTTATGGAAGCCAACTGATTCAAATGACCACAGGGTATAAAAGTATATATGCTTTTAAAAAATTCATAGAGAAATCTAGATGAAGTTTATCAACATATTAATAAGTTAATCATTTGAAGCAATTATTAACAAATAACCTGATTTGGGACATGTGTATCTCCAAACCATACTCATTTGAGTGCCTTTCTGATCCTAGACTAACAGATTTTTTAAAAATTAAGATGCCCCTATATTACTTGAGTTTTCAAGGCACAAATTTTAATTGTAGTTGGTCATAAAGAATTTTGATGTGGGCTGTCCTTATAAACGCTTCACTAAAAGTACAATCAGGGTTCAGAGGAAAACAAATCAAAATTCTAGCATAACTTTTCAAACATCATGCTACATATTTTCAAAACTTGATTGATTAATGCTAGAATCTCCATCCACAGAATGATAGGTAGTCTAACTGGGTCTCACATTTAAATGAGGATTGGCTCCATGCTTTCTCAATAGGATAAATTAATAGAATAATTCACAAAATATGCAAAAGCTTAGTATCAAAGTGATATCATTCATCATAATCTAGAGCTTAGGATAAAGAGATAAATTTTAGAGATTTTAGGAGATATATAAATTATAGTATAGAAGTAAAATGAATGCATGGATGAAACTCAGATTTATTTCCCATCTCTACTGAATAATATACATATTTACATTATAAAATGCAGTCACTCCTGTTAATTGATGCTAAACCTTACATGTGTCACAGCAAACTAATCGTATCTTTAAAACAATGGCTTGAAGAAGATCTAACTAGGCAACAGGGTTACTGTGCTCAGTTAAGAAGTGACTCAGTTCGCTTGCAGAACTTGAAGGAATGTTCAAAACCAACTCCCATTTTCAGAGGAGAAATATACAAAGGAGGCAACTGAGAAAAGACATTTTTGTTTTACAAGCAGGATGTAGTTTTTGATGTTTATATGTGTTAGCAGATGTAGCATTGCTCAGAGGAAATAACTGAAACTTTGTTAGTGAAATAAGTGGTTTGCTTAACCAACCTATGAAAGTAATTCTTATAGAATACTTTAACGTGCAGACAATTCTCACATGTATTCATGGAGAACAGCTACATTAAAACCCCTAAGACACAAATGTGATTTTTAGAATGCGATGGATGTTTTTCTTGCTCGTTTTTGGAGATCATCGCAATTTATATTTATTTGTGCTAGAAAAAATAGGTTTGCAATTCTTTCTTAATTATATATAGGAATACCTGCCCTTTACTTTGCCAATAGCAACTTGGCCAATATAAGAATATATAAATATTTTGCTTTGTATTCAATTACACATTATATTGTCCATCATGAATAATTTTTCACATTATGTTACTAAACACTCTCGTGTACTGAAATGTTGAGACTTTTTTTAGAGAAATGACAAGTTTGAGATCTAGAAATAGAGAGAATATTGATAGAGAAGATGATGCTTTTCTGCCAGATAGTAAGGAATTACAAAGTATGTGGTTGCTGTTCCTGGTGGTTCTGGTGGTGGTGGTGGTGGTGGTGGTGGTGGTGGTGGTGGTGGTGGTGGTGGTGTTTGTGTGTGTGTGTGTGTGTGTGTGGTGTGGTTTGTGTGTGTGTGTGTCATGTGTGTGGTTTGGTGGTGTGAATGGTGTGTGGAGTGTGTGTTTTTAGGACAGTCTGACTCTGGATCATTTCGGTCATGAAAATCCATCTTTAGAATGGAAATCATGATGAAAATGATGGCTTTCAATTAAAAACAATCATCCTCTTGCAACTTCATGGGAACAATGGAAAATAAATGCCACAAATAACTACCATTGTCTACTACTGGCATAAGTATTTAGAGAAGCCTACCCCGGCTTGATTGCTGAAGTTCCCTAAAGAACTTTGAGGCAGCTACATCACTGGAGTGTGCCCTCCATTGCAGAAGATGGTCACTGCTTTCAAAACCTCAGACAGAGTCTTATAAGTTACTCCAGTGAGGTTCACGAGTTTCAAGATCTTCTCCAGAAAATCATGTTTCATATCAGAGTAAACAGTTACACAACACAGAGCACCGAGGCCTGTTTATAGTTTCTATATGTTATTCTTGACAAATATCAATATGCTAAACAAAACGGTGGAGATGCATCCAGGGATAAACCAAGGGACTTCCTCTTCAAAAACAATGATCAATGATTCAGAACAGATGGCCACACTTCTAGATTTTAAAGTGGCAAAGCTCAGATGCAATACACGAAACCCTATGATACTCATACAGATCACCTGAGTCAGAAACTGAATTTTATGTTTGTGGTAATTGCCAAATTTAAGATCGGTTAAAACAATGGTTATTTCATCAAGAATGAGTAACCATAGATGATAATATTTTAATGTATGTAATAGTAAAGATGTGTCTCATTCTAAATATGGATTTCATTTTAATTATATATTTCCTTCCATTTTTATTTCTATTTTGGAATAATATATAATGTACAACTTACAGAGAATACAAGTTTAAAAGAAAAAATGATTTTTTCCTTCCATTTTTATGTCTATTTTAGAATACTATATAATGTGCAACTTACAGAGAATACAAGTTTAAAAGAAATAAATGATTTGAATAAGATATATGTGTATATTTCACATACGCACACACACTAGAGGTTGCTATGCTGGCTTTTGTGCTTGTTGTCCGAGATCTACTGGACATTTCTGGTGCCTGTGTTCTGATGCAGTATAAGATACCAAATGCCCTCTCTTGCAAAAACAGCACATAAGAAAAAAGGAGGGAAAGGAAAACGAGGCTGAATCCATGTTTTCATCAGGTCACAATAATTATAGACTACACGCTTGAAAAAGATGCTTTAATTCATTCATACAGAAACCTCTGACCTAATCACTTTCTACTCCTGAAGATTTTTAGAAAGGTAATGAAATTTGATCTTGAATATCAGAGGGCCATTCAACAACAGTGTTCCACGTGGAAGACAGGCCATTGTTATTTCTCTCTCACCTGAACTCACTGGGAAAGAGAACCAGGATCTGTGGACTCAGAAACTGTCTCTCACATCTTCCACTTGAAAATGACCTATGTAGATAATTATTAACAGCTCATTAGTCAAAGGTGTTGGGAAAATGGTATGCAAAACAGGTATATCTTTTTGAATGCATTTTCATCTTTCTATTTTACTCTTTAAATACATTATGTGACTAAGGAACAAAACAAACTGACCTAATAAGCATTTACATTAGACTTATTTATTTAATATTAGGAAATACCTGCCTGAAATTTCTACAAAGGTGAAATGCAAAACAAAATATTGATAAATTCTTTTTTAAAATGTTTTATTTATTTGTTTTCAAGCAGAGAGAGAGAGAGAGAGAGAGAGAGAGAGAGAGAGAGAGAGAGAGAGAGAGAGTGCACCAGGGTCACCACCTTGTGGGTCTGGCATATATGGGTACTGGGGAATTGAACCTGGGGCCTTAGGCACTGGAGGCAAGTGCCTTAACCTCTGAGCCATCTCCCTAGCACTGATATATTCTTTTTAACCAATTAACTATATGAAATAATTGTCTTCAATTAGAATGAGTTAAAAATTACTATTATAACTTTTTTTGCATGTGTATGTGAGTGGTGTGCTTAGATATGTGTATGAATGATTGGACACATGTGGGAAGTGTGTGTGTGTGTGTGTGTGTGTGTGTGTGTGTGTGTGTGTGTGTGTGTACAGAGGCCAGCATTTGAAAGTTGAGCTCTACTCTAATATACCACCTCTCAATGACAGTTCCCCAAAATATATAAATCACCTCCCCTGCCTTCTCTAGGGCAGTTTTCACTGACAAGGAAGCCTGAGCTGTGCTTTGATTTTGTAAATAACAGATTTGCTTGTTGCCATGCTGTGTCTGCCTATAAATTCTTTTATTGACAAGACCAAGAACACAGAAAGGAAGGAGCCTAACCAGGGGGTCCACCTCTGCAACAACAGTACATCCAAATAGAAGCTGTTTTGATGGTTAAAAAGAACCTGACCAGCCAAAGCTCTTGTCTGAGTTCTATCACATGTCAATATGCCAGTGGATGCTATTGCGAGCGATTTATGTACACTTTAAGGTGAATTATAATTTTGGAAAACTATATGTGACTCACATCAATTTTTAAAAGCATCACACCATAACCTGATTCATGGAATTCATATCACAACTTTTTTTTTCTTTTCTAATGGCCAGATTTATTCTATCATTTTTTTTTTTTTGGCCAAAGTTGTTTTTCAAATGATTGAGAGACTGTTACCAATTTTCAATTATTTATTACTTGTGAAGGTTATCTGGTTGCCAAGGGAACTTAAATAATTTCTAGTACATTCTTTTTGTTTTTGTTTTTGTTTATGTTTATGTTTTTGTTTTGCTTTTTCTTATGATATAAATAGGTTGAATATAGTGGAACTCATGCAGAACACAGAATACAGAAGGAAAACAAATTTTCAATGTTGAGTCTCCTAGTTTTTGTCAATGTTATAGTGTACATCTCTTTTGTGTTTATTTCTGAAGATGAAGCATTTAATATGCAAAGTCACTGAAAAACAGAGAATGTTAGAAAATACTTTCTGAACTATGTTTTCAAACACTGGAATCTACTAACTAATTGGGAACCATGTTCCTTGAAAAAGTCAATTCAGTTTGTGAATAGCTATACTGAGGTTTACTGCAGAAATAATCAATCCCTAATGATAACATCAAGAGTTCTATTAGGGAAATGAAGCTAACTCACTGAGAAAGGTAGTGAATTTATAAAAAGTAAAAGACGTGATTTTTCATGGCTTAGCGGTTAAGGCATTTGCCCACAATGCAGAAGGACCAGAGTTTCGATTCCCCAGTGCCCATATAAAGCCAGATGCACAAGAGGGTGCATGTATCTGGAGTTCATTTGCAGTGGCTGGAGGCCCTAGTGTGCCCATTCTCTCTCTCTCTCTCTCTCTCTCTCTCTCTCTCTCTCTCTCTCTCTCTCTCTCTCTCTCTCTCTCATAAAATAAAATATTTTTAAAAGACATGATTTTTTCAATAGGAAGTTTTGTAGGTCAATAAAGAATTAAAGAATATAATTGAGAGATTGGGGTTCATCAGGAAGTGTATATAAAGGTAAAATTCTTAGGTATATATGAAATGTATGAAGGTAAAGTTGCTTAGTATTTCTTCAGGTAAAAACAAAAAATGTTCATGTCCCTCTTAAGATTTTAGTTCTATATTTTGAAGGATTGATATGCATTTGGGCCAAATTAACAATTATTGCCAAACTTTTTTTAAGTTTACTGCAGCTGTTGCATTAACTGAGAGCAGAATCTGATGCAATTCCAGATGAGCAGAATAGGAATCTTCCCACAAACACTGAAAATCCCAAGGTCAAAATCACAGATGTTGAAATGAAGCCTTATGAGCATCAGGCTGCAATGTTCCCTGAAAACCTTTAGCAATGTTGGACGTCTCCAAAATACATTTTAAATTAACTTATTTATTATTAATAATTAGATACATTGTATGAGAAAGTCTTGTGATGGCACCCCCATTTCCCTCCTCCCTTTCCCAACTTGCTGAGGGGGGGCCCTCCTTAATGGGATTGGTGTGTGTGTGTGTGTGTGTGTGTGTGTGTGTGTGTGTGTGTGTGAGAGAGAGAGAGAGAGAGAGAGAGAGAGAAAGAGAGACAGAGAGACAAAGAGACAGAGAGAGACAGAGAGAGACAGACAGACAGAAAGAGAGAGAGATTTGGAGCATCAGTGCCTCCAACCACTACAAACTAACTTCAGAAACATGTGCCACCTTGGGCATTTGGCTTTACATGGGTACTGAAGAATCAAATCTAAGCCCCTCTGCTTTGCAGGTAGATGCTTTAACAGCAAAGCCTTCTCTCCAGCCCTCTAATTATATTTCTTAATTGGTAACTGGTACAAAATAGCATTCTTCCTGAGACAAGACACACTTTCTTTCGAAAAATTAGGTAAAATTCATTTCATTGAAAGAACATTAAAGTCATCGTTTTCAAATGTCATCCTGATGTTATATTATTTCCCAACTGGAGGAGAGGAGGAGACTGGAGACAATATCTACAAACCAGGCTGCCAACCAGAATGAGCTGCCAAATTTGTTCAACATTACTGACTATCAATCTAAGGTTGCAAAAGGATATTGAATGGTTTTGTCGGGAAATTTTATTTTCTTAAACTTTCCAAGTAGTTTTACACAGAGTATCCACAGAGTAAAACTTGTTCACCAGTGACTTAGTCCAATTTTTTTTTAATTTGCAAGGAGAGAGAGACAGAGAGAGACAGAGAGAGAGAGAGAGAGAGAGAGAGAGAGAGAGAGAGAGAGAGAGAGAGAGAGAGAGAATGAGTACACCAGAGTCTCCTGCCACTGCAAATAACTCCAGATGTGTGCATCACTTTGTGCATCTGGCTTTATTTGGGTACTGGGGAATCGAACCTGAGTTGTCTGACTTTGCAGACAAGTACTTTTCAACTGCTGAGCCATCTCCCAAGCCCTCCAATTTTTTAACAGAGTGAAATAACAACCATGGAGAACAGTAGCGGGTGATGCCTAGGTGGGCCAAGCTGTTTCATTTTTGATAAAATATATTGACATAAATATGGTTGATCTCTTTCAAAGTTTCGGTGTGTATTTTTT
>PVHP010048762.1:0-12400 GCA_004024765.1 Zapus hudsonius
CATTCCCCAGATGCAGAGTGGCGAATGTGTCTGGAGTTCATGTGCAGTGGCTGGAGTCCCTACCGTGCCCATTCTTTCTCTCTGTCTGCCTCTTTCTCTCTCTCACTCTCTCTCAAATAAATAAATATTTAAAACAAAAAATATTTTTATATATTTTATTTATTTGAGAGAGAGAGAGAGAGAGAGAGAGAGAGAGAGAGAGAGAGAGAGAGAGAGAGAGAAGAGAGAATGGGCACGCCAGGGCCTCCAGCCACTGCACATGAACTCCAGACATATGTACCCTCTTGTGCATCTGGCTTTATATGGGCACTGGGGAATCGAACTCCAGTCCTTCTGCGTTACAGGCAAATGCCTTAACTGCTAAGCCATTTCCTCAGCCCTCCATACTTTGACTCTCAATCTACCCATGAGGTGTGTCTCGGAGACAACAGACAGTTGGATCTGATTTTTCAGTGTAGACAGTTGGGCATGTCTTTTTATTGATGAGTTTAGGTTATTCATAATCTAAAAGTTTATTATTTGGAGATATTTGCAAATTCTTGTAATTTTTTTGTTGGTTGTTTTTCTGGTTGGTTGGATTCCTTGTTCTTTTTGTGTTTGCAAGCACAGAGAGAGAGAATGAGAGAGAGGGGAGGGAAAATGGGTGAAGTAGGGCCTCTAGCCAATGCAATGAACTTCAGGTACATGCGCCACTTTGTGCATCTGGCTTCATGTGGCTACTGGGGAATTGAACCTAGGCCATCAAGCTATGCAAGCAAGCACTTTCAACCTCTTTCCAGCCCTTATTCTTGTCTTTGTCAAAAATTAGGATCAGAGATTTGCTGACTTCATTGGGCATAATGAATACTTTCTTTTTTAAAGCAGAGAGGAAGAGTATGGGTGTGCCAGGGTCTATTGCTGCTGCAGACAAACTCTAGATGCATGAGCCACTTTGTGCATCTGGCTTTACATGGGTATTGGGGAAGCAAAGTCAGGCCAGCAGGCGTTACAAACAAGTGCCTTTAACTGATGAGCCACCTCTCCAGCCTGATGAATACCTTGCTGGACTCCTTTGTGTATCCATTCCCCACATAGACTTTTTTCATTCTTATTTATTTGTGTGCCTATGTGTGGTGTACACACCAGGGCTTCTGGCCATTGTATGCAAATGCCAGACACTTGTGCCACTTTGTGCATCCAGCTTACACAGGTTGCTTGGGAGTTGAACCCAGCTGGGAGGCTTTGCAGGCAAGCACCTTTAACTCCTGAGCTGTCTTCCCGACCCCTCAGATGTGTTCTTGCCTATGCTGTGGTGATAGAGGTTCCTCTGTGTGCAGTGTTCCTGCAGGCATCTTCTGTATGCTGGCTGATTGGTCAGGAGCTGCTTTTGTTTGTGCTTGTCATCAAATGTCTGTCAATTGTATTTTCTTTAATTTTTCCTACTTATATATCTACTCTTCCCTCCCCCTTAAACCATTCTCTTTCCTCCCTCATGGCCCCTTACTAGTTTCTTGGCCACTGCTACTAACTTACTCCAAGAAATCTAAAAATTTAGATTTGTATATGAGAGTGAACATGCAGTGTTTGTCATTCTGAATCTGAGTTACCTAACTTAGTGTCTTTTCCAGATCCTTCCATTTTTCTGCAAATTTCATTTTTCTTTACAGCCAAATAAAAATGCATTGAATACATGTACCACATATTCATCAGTTGATGGTTTCACTTTCTACCTATTGTGCATAGAGCAGCAATCAGCCTTGATGAGCAAGTATCCCTATAGTAGAGTCCGGAGGGTATATATATGCCCAGGAGAGGTGGAGTCATATGGTAGATCTACTTTTAGCCGTCTCAGAAACTCCACACTGATTTCCACAGTGACTATACCAGCTTACCTTCCTACCAACGGTGGAGAAGGATTCCTCTTTGCTTACACCCTCACCAGCATTTGACTCATTGTGACAGGAGTGAGGTGGAATCTCAGAGTAGTTTTAATTTGCATTTTGCAAGATAAATATTGGCAGTTTTTTTTTTTTTTTTTTTTTTTCCTGAGTTGGGTCTGACTCTAGACTGACCTGGAACTCACTCTATAGCCCCAGGCTGGCCTCAGACTCACAGAGATCTTCCTACCTCAGCCTTCTGAGTGTGTGCCACCACATCCAGCGTCCATTTTTATTTCTTTTGAGAACTCTATTCAGTTCTATAACCTACTTTTAAAAATAGAGAATATTTATTAAACTTGAATTGACAACCTCCATACATATACACAATATATCATGACCATAATTCTCTCCCACCACCCTACTTGCCCTCTCCCTCCACTGCATCACTTCATCTTTCCAACTAGTCCCTCCTCTATTTTGATATCATTTTCCCCCCTCCTATCATGCAGGTCAGCTACTTTGAGGTCATGAATGGCATGGCCACTTTGTGTCTAAAAGACTGTATTGCAGAGCATTTGTCCTTTCCTTTGGTTTTTCTCTTTTTGGTTTTTCTCTTTTTGGTTTTTTGAGGTAGGGTCTCCCTCTAGTCCAGGCTGACCTAGAATTCACTATGTAGTCTCAGGATGGCCTTGAACTCATGGCGATCCTCCTACCTCTGCCTCCCAAGTGCTGGGATTAAAGGCGTGCGCCACCACGTCCAGCTTCCTTTGGTTTTTATATTCTTTCCACCACCTCTTCCACAATGGTCCCCAAGCCTTTGTGGAAGGTGTGATGGAGATAGTTCTCTTAGTTGAACTCTGTCACTTCTCAGTACTTTGATGAGTTTTGAGTCACCCCTTTGGTCATGTCTGAACAGAGAAGCTTCCCTAACCAAAGGAGAGAGAAGCATTAATATATGGGCATAAGCTGTGGAGTCATAAGCCCTGGGGGTGGGGACTATTATTGTGGGCTTTTTTTAGACAGTAGTTCTTTTCTATATGTTGAAGTGTTTTCCCTTTACTTTTTTCTGTAGCCATTTCAGGTCTGAGGTTCTTGTAGTAGAGAAAGATAAGGATCTACTTTCATTCTACCACATACAGATGTCCAAAGACTCCAAAGTGACTGATTATTTTGTTGCCTGATTTTTTGTTTTGTTTTATTTTTGAGATAAGGCTAGTGGATGAAGCTGGCCTTGAACTTGCTGTGTAGCTGAGGATGATCTTCAGCTCCTCATCCTACTGTCTCTACCCCAAAAGCTGGGGTTAGAGGTGTGTGCCGCCATTCCTGGCTCTACTTGATTTTTTTTAAGAAATAGCGTCAGGCTGATTGTCCTCGCAGATTAGCTTCCTCGGTGTGTAGTGACTTCCCCGTGTTAAATACTCACCTGTTTGAACCATAGTGTTTTGCAATATGACATTAACTTGGATTCATACTCAATATTGTCATACAACGGAAATTGCCTGTAGTCAGGATTCATGAAAAGGAATTTTGTGGACTTGATTGATTGAAACAGGGTCTTACAATTTTACCCTGAGCAACTTCTTCCTGCCTCAGCCTCCTGAGTAGCTGGAATTACAGGCATGAAGCACAGTACCTGGTTTCTGTTACTTTTATTCGGGCACATTTGTACCACATTATCAATATTTACTGGTAAGCTAATCACTAATTGTTCTGGCTTTTTTCTTGAAGGGAATCTGTCTCACCTACATGAGATATTTTTCCTGTGAAGGTAAAAATCATTTCAAGAACATTTTCATCTTCATTTTCCAAAGGGGAAATTGTTTTACTTTGAACTTTTTTTTGTGAAACTTTCTGGTAACATGACAGTTTTGAATCCATTGGGAGGTTGTTGAAATAGCCTCTTTGAGATGGAATGGTAATTTTACCCAGTCTTTTGTCTGTCACAGATCCCAGATTACAGGAATGCAGTCATTGTGGCCAAGTCTCCAGCCTCAGCCAAGAGGTAAGGACTGCACAGCCTCTCCTCAGGTCTGGTAGTTCCCTGGTCTTTTTATCTTTCCTCTTAGTTAAGATTCTCCTACCAACGCCATCTATTATGTCAATATTTTAGTTTCCTCGCCGACCACTCACCAATTCCAGGCCGACGGCTGGTTATTTTTCTTGACCAGAGCCATCCCATCTGGGGAGCAAGCACTGACCTCGTGTGTATTTTATTCCAGATGGTTGACACTGTTACCTTCCAGTCTACCATTAAACTAGTGCTGAACATATTTGTGCACTGCCTCATAGTCAAAGAATTTAGCAACTCGCTAACAGAATTGGATTCAGCTGAGAGGTCATGTATGTGTATGTATGAAAAGGTGACATTTTGCCAGGTGTGGTAGCTCAGACCTATAATCCAGCACTCAGGAGGCTGAGGCAGGCAGATTGCTATAAATTCCAGGCCAGCCATCACCTGAGCTATACAGATGGGATAGCTTATATATGGCCTGAGCTGACTGACAGCTCAGTGGTCCAGTAGTGAATTAGAGCTTGGTGTGTTTTAGAAAAACCACTCCTTTGGAGAAGAAAAATACAATCATATGTAGGGTTGAAACCCTTTAAAAATTATTTTCCAATTGAATACTTTGGCTCCCAGGGTCACTGAGAAAAGGTAGCAGGAAGAACATGTAAGAACTGCATTGCTGAGTCCAGGGAAGTGCTAGCTTCATGCTAGCTTCAGGGGTGTGGATAGAGTGAGACCCTACCTTGAACAAGAAGAAGAAAAAGAAGGGAAAAAAAACCTGGGCATTATAGCTGTTACAGTCAGCATTCTAGTTGCTGCGCAGAAAGAACCCAAACAAAAGCGGCTTGTGGAGGAATGGGTTTATTTGGCTTACGGACTCGAGGGGAGACTCCATCCTGGCAGGGAAAATGATGGCATGAGCAGAGGGGTGGACATCACCTCTGCCATAGCACTGCAAACAGCGGCAGGAAGGTGTGCCAAATACTAGCAAGGGGGGGGGGGGTGGAGCTGGTTTATAACCTCCAAAAGCCCGCCCCCAACAACACAGCTCCATCAAGGTTGTAAAACCCAAACTGCCATCAGCTGAGGATCTATCAATCAGAACACATTCATTTGTTTGTGGGGGACACCTGGAGCAAACCATGACAATAGTACACACCTTTAATCCCAGCACTCTAGAGGCTGAGGTAGGAGGATCACCAAGAGTTCCAGGCCACCCTGAGACTAGATAGTGAATTCTATTTCAACCTGGGCTACAGTGAAACCCTACCTCAAAAAGAAAAAAAAAAAAAAAAAAGATTAAAATGATAATATATAACATGCAGTTGTCCTTGGTATTCACAGTACGTTCTTGGACCCCCCCCCTTCAGGTGTCAAGATGTACAAATACCTAAGTCCTTTAAATAATATGGCATAGTAAGCCAGGTGTGGTTGTGCATGAGAGTAATTCAAATACTTTGGAAGTGGAGGCAGGAGGATCAGGAGTTCAAGGTCATCTTCCACTATATAGGAGTTTGAGTCCAGCTTGGGCTACATGAAACCCTGCACCAAAAAACCAACCCAGGGCTGGAGAGATAGCTCAGTGGTTAAAGGTGCTTTCTTACAAAACCTGACCACCCGGGTTCAGTTACCCAGTACCCACATAGTGATGTCGTTAGTGCTAGAGTAGTGGTGTCATGCTGGAGTAATGATTCTGTGCCTCCTCCTGAAAGCGCTGGATGTTGCTATGAAAAAGCAGCTTAAACCAGGATGATCACAACTTCCATAATTATAAACAATATACCTTGATCATAATCCTTTCCTACCACCCTTCTTTTTTCCCCTCCCAGGCCTACCCTCTACTGAATCTCTTCTGATCCCTTTTATAGTCTGTCTTCTATTTTTTCTTTTATTTGTTTTAGTTTTTTGAAGTAGGGTCTCACCGTAGCCCAGGCTGACCTGGAGCTCACTCTGTAGTCCCAGGCTGGCCTCCAACTCATCTCCTAACTGTGCCCTCCTGGTGCTGGAATCAAAGGTGTGTGTCACTATGTTTCTCTTCTATTTTAGTGTTTTGTTTTTGTTTTGTTTTGTTTTGTTCATCAGCCACTGTGAGGTCATGAATATAAAGGCTACCTGGTGTCTGGAAGACAATAAATATTGTAAGCACTCTCCCCTTCCTTTGGCTCTTACATTCTTTCTGCCACTTCCGGTAACTGCCAGCACTGTAGCAAAGCTTTCCTTGACTGTGCACAGCACCTGGGAGAGCTGCTAGTGCTCAGCATCCTCCTGTAGGGAACAGGGCTCAGGTTTTCCGAGGCCTGCTGTCTGCGTGTCACTGAAATGCTGTCGCCATGTCACTTGAGATTCAAAATAACCCTTGGTTTTTGTTGTTTCTTTTCAGCTATTTTTGTGAGCTATTAGATAAGTCCTATTTTTTAAATTGTTGATATTAGAGCAGACTGGTTAGAACTGTTGGCTTCAAGTCAATAGAGAATGTGTGTGTAGTGCAATGAAAGCTTAATTGAGTTCTTTGAGAAAATAATATTGATCAGCCTTACCTATGCTGGTTAGGACAAAACCAAAACAAATTAGCAGTGTCAGGAATGACAGACATGATGTCTCCACAAATCCTACAGATACTGCTAGAAACTCAGGGAGAAGTAGAAAAGTATCGTGTTATAAGTTCTGAAGGTTCAGTGGAAAGGACAAATTCCTTGAAAACCACAACCTGCCAAGGCCTGTGTAGGAACTGGGAGCTTAAATAGGCCAGAGCTGCTCAAGAGGCCAGATGTAATCACGAGGGCCTTCACACACAGAAAACTCTTAGGTCCAGCTTTTATCATTTATTTAAGCTGCACTGTATCCATACAGTGGAATATTGCTCAACAGTGAAAAGGAATGGACCATTGGTAGGTTATAGCATGGATGAATCTTCAAAACATATTGAGTGAAAGAAGTCAAGCACAAAAAGAAAACATAATGACACATTGCTGGTATAGTGGTAAGCATAGCTGCCTTCCAAAAATACTTACTATGGTTCCACTTATAAAAAATTCTAAAGGGCTGGAGAGATGGCTCAGCGGTTAAGGCACTTGCTTCTTGTGCCTAAGGCCCCTTGGTTCAATTCCCCAGGACCCACATAAACCAGACCCATAAGGTGGTAGCCCTGATGTGCTCTCTCTCTCTCTCCATCTCTCTCTCTCTCTCTCTCTCTTTCTCTCTCTCTGTATCTCTCTACTTGAAAATGAATAAATAAATATTTTTTTAAAAATTCTAAAGTAAGTCAAACTATGGTGAGAAAAAGATCAGTGTTTGTCTTGGGGCACAAGATTACTACATTTAGCAGTGAGATGAATTCACCATGTTCACTGTGTCCCATTTGATGCCCTTATGGGACGAGTACTTAGCGTAATACTGAGTGAGTGTTCTGCACATTGTCTCATGGATGGTTCTCAGGCAGGCCTGTAGCATTAGCCACTACAGGAGAGGAAGTGAGGCTGAACAGTGGTTAGTTGATATGCTGAAGCTCTAGTCTGGCTGATTGCTAAGCAGGCCAGCTGCCGCAGGAACTATCCACCATGGGGTCTCCTCACATGGACCCTCCACATGCAGACCTGGGTTCTAACATTCTGAAGTTACTTTATTCTCTCTCTCTCTCTCTCTCTCTCTCTCTCTCTCTCTCTTCTTTCTTTTTTTTAAAAATATAAGCACACCACGGCCTCCTGCCACTACAAACTAACTCCATACGCATGCACTACTTTGTACATCTGGTTTTACATGGGTACTGGGGGATCAAACCCAGGCCATCAGGCTTTGCAGTCAAGTGCCTTTAACCACTGAGCCATCTCTCCAGCCCTTTATTCTCTTTAAAATCATCCCTTTTCAAGACATTGGGAATTACTGCTTTTTCGAGCACTGGGACTGCATTTTCCTTACTCTCTGGTCGTTCTCCCCCTAGACATTAGTAGATCACTGGCGCTGCTTGCTTTTTGATTTGTGTCTAATACTCCCTGCAGGGCACAGTCTTTTGCAGAGCGCCTGCGCCTGGGAATTGCAGTGATCCATGGAGAAGCGCAGGATGCTGAGTCAGACCTGGTGGACGGGAGGCACTCCCCGCCCATGGTCAGGAGTGCGGCCGCCATCCACCCCAGCCTGGAGATCCCCAGTGAGTGTACTGCATGTGCCTCTGCCACTGTCCTTTGGGTGTGAAGCTTCTGAATTCTGGAGTTTTTGTTTTTTGAGATAGGGTCTCACTCTAGCCCAGGCAAACCTGGAATTCACTGTGTAGTCTCTGGCTAGATCCTCCTATGTCTGCCTCCCTAGTGCTGGGATTAAAGACCTGTGCCACCACACCCAGTGGTTTTGTTTTTGAAATATGAACTCTCTTATTTTTCAGAGAGAGAGAAAGAGTGCGCGCGCGCACGCATGTGTGTGTGTGTGTGTGTGTGTGTGTGTGTGTGTGTGTGTACGTACACAAACGTGTACCTTAGCTTGCATGGCAAGGTCAGTGGACAACTTTCTTGTGTCAGTCCTCGCCTTCAACCTCAGTTGAGGCAGGTCTCTCATTCTTGTTCACTGCTGCTAGTTGGCCCATGGGCTTCCTGGAAATTCCCTCCCTTCTCACTATCCACTTGGGGTTGGGGTTCTGAACTCAGGTACTCAGGCTTGTACAGCAAGCACTTTATCCACTGAGCCTCTTAATTTTTTGAGTTGACAGAAACTGATTAATACCTTCCTAGCTGGATAACAGCTATACTTTTGCTGGCCTCTGGATGGCAGGAGAGACCTGTGGAGTTGCTGTGTTGGGATGCAGCATTTCAGGAAATTCCACCTGCTGGTGTAGCAGTACATCCCAAAACACACCCCACATTAGCAAAAGCTCAATATTGTGTTACATTAGATGCAAAAAACTGGGCAAGCTTGAATTGTTTGGCAGGGGAGAGGACCTGGTAAATTATGTTTTAAATCTATTCCTGGGCTTTTTTTTCTTTTATTTGTGTGTGTGTGTGTGTGTGTGTGTGTGTGTGTGTGTGTGTGTGCACCTCATGTAGAGGTCAGAGGACACCCTCAGCATATTGGTCTTTCCTTCCACCTTCTTTGAGGCAGGGTCTCTTGTTTTGCCACTGGGAGGTCAGTAGCTGACCAGTGAGCTTCAGGGCTCTCCTGACTCTGCTTTCTGTTGCTGTAGGCAGTTGGGTATTGCAAAGCAAGTCCTCTGCTTGGTTTCTGACATGGGTTCTGGGGATTGAACTTGGGGTGGCAGGCCTTGCAGCAAGCATCTTTAAACCACTTAGCCATCTCCTCAGTCCTACATCTTACTCTTTTGACTGCTTGTGTGCATAGCTTGTTAGGTCACCCTCTGAAATAATCAGGTTGTTTGGAAATGAGAAGGTAAAGGCAGAAGTACACCTGTGAGTTTTACCAACTCAGGCTGCTATGACAAAATACAATATACTGGGTAATTTAGAAACAGCCGAAATTTATTCTCACAGTTCTGAAGGCTGGGAAGTCCAAGATCAAGGTGCCAGTAGCTGTAGTGTCTGCAAAGGGCCTGTTCCTCATAGATCCAGCCTACGTGGTAGAAGAGGATGGAAGACTCCCAGGGTCTTTATCAGGGCTCTAAACTTACTTACCAAGGCAGAGTCCTTATAACCTAATCACTTTGGAATATTGCTACATTTGGTTTCAACACTAATTTGGAGGGATGTGAATGTTCAGACCATAGCATTTCACCTTTGGCCCCCAAATTCATGTCCATCCCCTATGCAAAATATGTTCATTCCACCTCATGGCCCTAAAAGTAAATTCCAGTTAATGTTAACTTAGTGCTAGCCATCAGTTCAAAAGTCCCAAGTCACAGTCAGAGGTGCGTGAATTCAAAGTGTGCATTATTCGCAAGCAATTTTGCCTCTACTTTTCATTTCCCTCCTAGCCTGTGTGCTTCCAAAATACAAAGATGGGAGAGACATAGGCCAGACACCCTGTTGCAGAAGGGAGAGATAGGCAATAAGAAGTGACTTCCTGTGCCTTATGGAGGGCTGACCCAGACCTTATGTGGGTTGTCGAGAAGCCCTGCTCCAGAATAGAGGGGCAGAGCTCCACAGCCATTCTGCTTCAAGGCCTTGGTGGTTCATTGTCCATGTCACACCAAGGTCATCGATCAGGTGATAGGAATTCAGGTTGTCTCCACTTTCATGTCTGCTGCTGCTGTGTGACTGATGTATGATTTTTCCTCTTGTTGGACACCTTGAAGTTGGGATTGCATCTGCAGTACACTTTCTGAGAAACTCTTAATGTTTCTCGCGGTGGCCTTATCATTTTATATCAGCAAATGTACAAGGGTTCCAGTTTCTTCAACAATGAAGTTTTTTAAATTCAGGCCATCCTGTGGGCATGAAATGGTGTTTTGTTGTGGTGTGAATTTCCCCAATGACTGGTGATGTGTGCTTTTGTGCAATTGTAAGTTATGTGTGTCTCCCTGCAGGAGCTTCTGCCCATTTTGTAATTGGGGTGTTGGTCTTTTACTTTCAAGTTGGAGCAGTTTTTTTTCTAAATGTATTTTAGATACTAGATTCTTAGATAAGAGACTTGTACATGTTTTCTCTCTTCCTGTCTTTTTGCTTTCTGGATAAGTGTCCCTGAGTGGAGAAAGGTTTTGCGTGAATGAAGTTGTTTCCTGCCGTTTAGGTGACATCAGCGTCCTTTTTCGTGCCTTGCAGCTGTGTTTTGTAGTGTTCATAGGCATTTTATTCTCTTGGACACTTGCAATAGATTGCTTTTTTGTTTTGCCTTTGGGATGTTTACTGCTGCTATGTGGAAGAAACACTTGCTTTACACATGCTGATTAGGCTCTGTATGTATCAGTCACTTTTCTTGTCACTGAAACAAAATATGTGACAGAACAACTTCAGGGAGGTAGGGTTTATTTTTGGCTCATGGTTTCCAAGGGACTTGAGTCCATTGAGTCATGCGAGGCTTGGCACAGGGATTTCTTTGTGGCAGGGGAGGTAAGGTGGAAGGAGTGGGTCCCTCAGTGGCAGCTTGGCATGAGGTTGCAGCTGTTCCCATGGCATGGACCAGGAAGCCACGAGGATCAAACCAGAAACAAGGCTGGGTAGAACTTTCAAGGCCTGCCCCTACTGATCTAATTCTTGCAGCCAGATCCCTGCCTCCTGAAGGCTCCACAGCCTTCAAAATCCAGAAGCGGGGCCAAGCATTGAAAACATAAACCTGAGGAGGGACAGCTTAGATTTCGATCCAGGCCGGGCGTGGTGGCGCACGCCTTTAATCCCAGCACTCAGGAGGCAGAGGTAGGAGGATTGCTGTGAGTTCAAGGCCACCCTGAGACTACATAGTGAATTCCAGGTCAGCCTGGACTAGAGCGAGACCCTACCTCGGAAAACCAAAAAAAAAAAAAGATTTCAATCCAGCAGCTCACGTGTTAGCATTGTTGTGTTTTATTTACGGTTCCTTAGGGGTTTTGGTAGGATAGTGTCACCTGCTGGCAGGAAGCTTTGCAGCTTCTTGCTGATGGGATGCCTTTATTGCTCAGATTTGCACAGCCAGTACAATACTGAATAGCAGTGCTGTGAGGGAAGTCCTTGGCTTCTTGTTCCTGCTTTTAGGTGGCACTGTTGGTGTCATGTTAGCAGGGAAGTTTTATAGCTGCCCTTCAACAAATTGAGGTGGTTCCCTTTTCCTAGTGTGTTGGGAGTTTTTACTCACAAGGCATTAACTTCTTAAAGTCTTTGTTTTACTTTTTCGCATAGATACTTAGGTGTGTGTGTTTTATTCTGACCAGTGCTGATTCCTAAAGAAAAGCCCCCGATCACAGTTGTTGGCGATGTTGGAGGAAGGATCGCCATCATCGTGGTATGTAGGCCTCCTTTATTGTTACCAGTTGTAGTGTTTACCGTTGTTATTCTGTTAACTATTTATAAACCATGTGTATATAAAAGGGTACAGGACTAGTGATGTGTGAGTTAAGTCTCGTGCAAATTGACACCTTATACTAAATGTTTACTTTGTTCCACAAATTAAAATATGCTAATAGTTTGTTAAGGAAATAATTGGGATCTGAAGAAGATGGCTCAATGGTTAAGAGCAATTCCTATGCAAGCATGAGGGCCTGAGGAGGACTAAGAAACCACTTGAATTTGATCCTCAGAACCCACATGAAACAGCTGGGCATAGCCAGGCATGCCTTTAACCCCAGCACTCAGGAGGCAAAAGTAGGAGGAGCACTGTGAGTTCAAGTCCACCCTGGAACTACACAGTGAGTTCCAGGTCAGTCTGGGCTCAAGTGAGACCCTACCTCTCGAAAAAACACAACAAAACAGTACAATAAAACAAGCAAATAGAGCTGTGGCCCATCTAACCTTACCAACCAACTGTAGGCCGATGGATGAGATCCTGACAAGAGAGGAGCCACCACAGTCATATCAGGGAGGATCCATAGGGAACTCAGCAGACAATGAATGATGAACAAGGGACCTATAACCACAGTCATTCAATCAACACAGGATAGGCCATTGAGACAGGAACCAAGGATTTTCGA
>PVHP010048763.1:0-12409 GCA_004024765.1 Zapus hudsonius
TAGCTTCTATTTTTAAAAGCCTCCCCGGCAGTCACTCACATAGTGCATCTTTTCTTGGTAGCCCAAGAGTATGTGATCCGTTGCATATCGCCCTGAATCCCCGGTTCCAATCAAGGGTTCCCCCTCACTGAGTGGAATATTTGGCCGAATTTAATAGCTGTTGATTGTCTCCCCCAGGCTCAGGCTCCTCCATTGCACAATTGCTCCTTTTCTTGGTTTTCTTTTCTCTCCCAGTAGGAGGTGTGGTCAGCCTACTCATGGCCTCAGACTGTATTTCATGTCAGTGGTCTGTTTACTCAAGCTGTCGTTGTTCAGCTTCCCCTGGCAGCTTGTGTAGTGCCTTCCAGCACTGCACTAACTGCCATCTGGGGTCTGGTTACCATTCCAGGCCTCGAAGAGTCTCTCGATGCTGAACGATGGTATTCTGTGGTTTCTTCAGCAACAGGGTTTTGCCTCAGGCCTGGGGAGAGCATTCAAGAGCCTTGACAGAATTCTGTCTTGTTTTTGTAACCTCATGGGTCACTTTGTTCAACAGCTCAGTGAGGGAAGTAACCAGTGGCCGGGACCTGGGGCTGTCAGACTGCTCAATTGTTCACAGACGCAGACATTCTCCCCTACTACTCATGGCCCCTCTTACCAGTTGACACCCATTACTTACTCTTTAGGTTACAGTATGCTCATGAGAATTTTATGTTTTTAAACCTAATTTGATTTGGCTTCATGTTTGAGCCATTTCCCTCCCCCCTTCCCTTACCTCACTCTTATACCTTCTCAGTTCTTTCTACTAGTCTGGATAAAGAAAACGGTTATCCTGGCTAAGGACCGCATATGAGGGAGAGTATGCGGCGTTCCATTCTCTGTTCTTTTGAGTGTTCGCTTAGTAAGATCTGCTCGAAGTCAGACCATTTTTCCCTCAATTTTGATGTGTCATTTTTCCTTTCAGCTGAGTAAAATTCCATCGTGTAAATATACCACAGTTTCTCTGTCCATTCCTCCATGGATGGGCATTTGGGTTGATTCCAGTACTTTGCTATTATGAATTGAGCTGCTAATAATATAGTTGTACAAAATTTTCTGCATCGAGATGTGGCATCCTGCGGGTAGATGCCTAGTAGAGGGATAGCTGGGTCCATTGGTAGTTCTATGTCCATTCTGTCTAGAAGTCTCCACACTGCTTTCCATAGCGGTTGAACAAGTTTGCAACCCCACCAGCAGTGAATGAGGGTTCCTTTTTCCCCGCATCCTTGCCTATAACGATTGTTGTTGGTTTTCTTTATGATTGCCATTCTGACAGGGGTAAGATGGTATCTCATTGTGGTTTTGATTTGCATTTCCCTGATGCTTAAAGATGCTGAGCAATTTCTTAAATGAGTCAAGGCCATTTGTGTTTCCTCCTCTGTGAATTCTCTGTTGAGATCAGTACCCCATTTTGTGAGGGGGCATTTTGGGTTTTTGTTATCATTTTTTTTTTAGTTCTCTGTAGGTTTTGGAAATTAGTCCTCTGTCTGAGTTGTAGCTGGCGAAAATCATTTCACAGTTTGAAGGGGGTCTATTGGCTCTGAGTATGGTCTGTTTGTCTGTACAAAAGCTTCTTAGCCTGATCAGGTCCCATTGGTTAAGTGTTTGTTGTATTTCCTGGGCTCTTGGAGATTTGATCAGGAAATTTTTTCCCACTCCTATTTCTTGTAGAGTTCCTCTTATTTTTTCTTCCAGGGTGTTCACGGTTACCGGATTTATATTAAGGTCTCTGATCCATTTGGAGTTGATTTTTGTACAAGGTGAAAGGAGTGAGTCTATTTTCATTTTTTTACACATGTTTATCCAATTCCTCCAGCACCATTTGTTGAAGATGCTATCTTTGGCCCAGCATACATTATTGGCCCCCTTGTCAAAGACCAAATAACTGAAGTTACTTCCATTTAAAGCTGGGTCTTCAATTCTGTTCCATTGATCTGTCTTTCTGTTTTTATGCCAGTACAATATTGTTTTTGTTACTATGGCTTTGTCGTATGTTTTGAAGTCAGGCATGGTGATACCTCCTGAGTAGGATGTTTTTACTTAGAATAGTTTTGGCTATCGGAAGTCTTTTGCCCTTCCAAATAAATTTAGAGATTATTTTTTCTATGTGTGTGAAGAACGAGGTTGTGATTTTTATCGGCATAGTGTTGAATCTGTAAAACACTTTTGACAGGATTGCCATTTTTACTATATTGATTCTCCCTATCCATGAGCATGCAATATCTTTCCATCTTCTCATGTCCTCCTATATTTCCTTCTTGAGTGTTTCAATATTTTCCTTATATAAGTCCATTACAGCCTTGGTGAGTGATATTCCAAGGTATTTGATTTTCTTTGAGGCTATAGAAAATGGGACAGTCTCTCTGATGTCTTTTTCTGTCTGCTTGTCTTCTGCATATAGAAAGGCTACTGATTTTTGTGTGTTGATTTTGTATCCTGCCATGTTGCTGAAGGCATTAATCAACTTCAAGAGGTTACTGATACTATTCTTTGGGTCTAATATATAAAGGATCATGTCATCTGCAAAGAGGGATAGTTTGATTTCTTCCTTTCCAATTTGTATCCCTTTTATGCCCTTCTTTTGTCTAATCACTTGGGCTAGAACTTCAAGCACTATGTTGAAGAGCAGTGGTGAGAGTGAGCAGCCTTGACTTGTTCCTGAATTGAGTGGGAACTCCTTGAGTCGTTCCCCATTGAGAATGATCTGTACTTTAGGAGTTTTGTAAATTGTATTTATTAAGTTGAGGAATAGGCAATGTATGCCTATTCTTTCAAGAGCTTTGAACATGAAGAGGTGTTGAATTTTGTCAAAAGCCTTCTCCGCATCTATTGAGATAACCATGTGATTTTTGTGTTTGAGCCGATTAATGTGATGTATGACATTTATCAACTTGCATATGTTGAACCATCCCTGCATCTCTGGGATAAAGCCAACTTGGTCAGGGTGGATAATATTTTTGATGTAGCATTGTATCCGGTTTGCTAGGACTTTGTTCACAATTTTTGCATGTAAGTTCATCAGAGATTTGGGTCTATAGTTCTCTTTTCTTATTGCATCTTTGCCTGGTTTGGGGATGAGGGTAATGGTAGCTTCATGGAAGGTGTTTGGTAGACTTCCTTCTTTTTCTATGCTTCTAACAAGCTTCAGAAAGAGTGGTTTTAGCTCTGTGATGAGGCTTGGTAGAATTCAGCTGTGAAATCATCTGATCCTGGGCTTTTCCTTTTGGAAAGGTTTGTTATTACATCTTCAATCTCAGCGGATGTGATAGGTTTATTTAGTGCTTTTATCTGTTCTGGATTAAGCTTTTGCAGTTGGTAGGTGTCCAAATACTTATCCATTTCTTCCAGGTTCCGTAATTTTGTGGAGTACAGTTTTTGGAAATATCACCTGATAATTCTTCCAATGTCTTCAGGATCAGTTGTGATCTGACCATTGTCCTTACTGATTTTGTTGATTTGGGCTTTCTCATTTCTTCGTTTGATTAGATTGGCCAGGGGTTTGTCAATTTTATTAACTTTTTCAAAGAACCAATTCTTTGATTTATCTAGTTTTTAAATTGTTTTCTTTATTTCCAATTCATTAATATCAGCTCTGGTTTTAATTATTTCCTTTCTTCTTGAGCTCCTCGGGTTAGCTTTTTCCATCTGTTCTAATGATCTTAGGTGGGTGGTTAGGCAATTGATATGAGACCTCTGTGTCTTTGATATGAAGGCATTTAGCGCGATGAACTTTCCCCTCAGGACTGCCTTCATTGTGTCCCATAAGTTCTGGTATGATGTGTTATTGTCATCATTTAAAGCTAGGAAATTCTGAATTTCCTGTTTTATTTCTTGGATGACCCAATCATTTTCTAGGAGCGAATTATTCAGGAGCCAATACTTTGTGTATTTTCTGGATCCTGTTCCACTGTTAAGTTCTACTTTAATGCACTATGGTCCTATATGATGCAAGGAACTACATCAATCTTCCTGAATTTGTTTACGGAGGATTTGTGACATAAGATGTGGTCAATTTTAGAAAAAGTCCCATGCACTGCTGAGAAGAATGTATATTCTGTGTCTTTGGGGTAGAACGTTCTGTATATATCTGTTCTCCCCAGTTGGTCAATGGTGTCATTAAGCTCCATTATGTCCCTGCTGATTTTCTGTTTGGTTGATCTGTCTAGGGCTGATAGAGGTGTATTAAAGTCCCCTACTATGATGAAATTAGTATCTATTTCTGCTTTATTTTTGAGTAGGGTTTCCTTTATGAACTGTGTTGCACCCGAATTTGGTGAATATATGTTCATGATGATTATATCTTCCTACTGGATCCTTCCTTTGATGAGCAAGAAGTGACCTTCCTTATGGTTTTTAAATGATTTTGGTGTAAAGTCTATTTTGTTAGAGATTAATGTAGCCACACCTGCTTTCTTTTTATATCCACATGCCTGATAAACTGTTTTCCATCCTTTTACTCTAAGGAGGTTTCTGTCTTTAGAAGTAAGGTGTGTTTCCTGTAGGCAGCAGATGGAGGGGTCCATTTTTCTGATCCACCCTGCAAGTCTGTGTCTTTTTTTAGGGGAGTTAATTCCATTTATATTCAGTGATATGTCTGTGAGGTTTGCTTTAAGTCCTGCCATGGTGCAGGGTTAATAGGGGTTGTTGTATGTGCTGCTGTTACTAGCACACTGACTGTGATTGTCGTGCCTGATCTCTGGTACTCTTCTGAGGTATATTTCTTGTTTCTTCTGTGTGGGATATCTCCTTTAGAGTCTTCTGTAATTTTGGCTTTGTGTGCAAATAGTCATAAAGCTGGTTTACTTCATGGAACACTTTCAATTCTCCATCTATTATGAGGGATAGCTTTGCTGGGTACAGTAGTCTAGGCTGAATGTCATACTTCTTTAGGCTTGAAAAGCATTATTCCAAGCCCTTCTGGCTTTCATGGTTTCTAATGAGAAGTCTGAGGTAAGTCTGATGGATTTTCATTTATAAATTACAATTTACTTTTCTCTAGCAGCTTTGAGTATTTTCTCTTTGCTTTCTATGTTAGGCATCTTAATTAAGATGTGTCTTGGAGAATTACTCTTCATGTCCTGTCTATTTGGGGTCCTCTGGGCCCCTTTAAAGTTGAGTGGGCTTTCTCTTGTTAGATACGGGAAGTTTTCTTGAATAATTCTGTTGAAAATATTTCCTATGCCTTTAGCCTGGGCTTCTTCTCCCTCTGGGATCCCCATGATTCTAATACTGGACCTCTTTATGATATCCCATAGATCCCTCAAATTATGCTCACTTGATTTCTTGAATATTTTGAATCCTATGACATCCTTATTAATTCCTTCTGTCTTGTTCTCAACATCTAAGAGTCTGTCCTCCAGATTGTCGACTCTGGGACTGATTCATTTCGGGTAGATTTTTAACAATCCCATTTCATTTTTGGTTTCTGCTATATTTTGTTAATAGACTCCAATTCTTTGGTGAGATCCAATTTGCAGTCTATTTTTGTTTTAGCCAGGGATTCCTGAAAATCATTTTTAAGTTTCTTAAGTCCCCATCAAAATTAAACAATTGATTTTCTATCTTCTCCTGTAGTTGATTTATCGTCAATTCACTTAATGTGTTTCTGAATTCTTTCATATTTCTCTCCATTAAATTCAGTCTGGAGTCTATGCTTGAGTTGGTGAGCTTCATCTCATTCATGACTTTTTTCATCATTTCCATATCAGCCATTAACTGCTTCATATTTGCATTGCAGTTGTGGTCAGGAGTCATATTATTCTCTCTTTGGGAGTGCATTTTTGTTGTCTCTCCTTCCTTGCCACTTTCCTGTTCTATAATGGGACTAGGGGCCCTGAGTTGGGGAGTTCCGTGTTTGATTTCTGTGGAGTTTTTTCATTGGTTTCTGCCCATGTCCAGTTAGGGGAGTGGGGCTCAGGTGGCCTGGGGAGTGTTGTTCAGCCCGCTTTGCTGTGTCCTCCCTTCTGTGGCACAAGGTCCCTGGTGCCTGCCGAAGTCACCTGTGCCTTTCCTGCAGTGGCGCTTGGTCCCTGCCTGTACTGGCCTCTGCCCTCCCAGCAGTGGCAGCGGTTCCCAGGCATCTGCCAGAGGCCTGGCCCTGCTCACAGCTGCGGTCCCGAGTGGGCTTCTGAAAGTGAGCTAGGTCAGTTTGCCTTAGAAGTGCATCTGCCTGTTTGTGTGAGGGATTGCAAAGAGAAGTGTGCCCAAGGATAGGGCGCTGGAGGCAAGGTGCCCCAGGGTGGAGAGGTGCTCAGCTGGCAACCTTCTTTGGAAGCACCTGCAAGGAGACAATGGTGATGGCGGGCGCCTGGGGTTGGGGAAGGGCGGCTCTCTGTTCCTCTGCAGAGTAGCACACCACTGGGAAAACCTGTCTGGGCTGGTGCTGGTGCTGGGGAGATGGTGGGCTTGGGTTCTGGGCCAGCTGGGGTTCAGGGTTTGGATCCCAGCTCAGAAATCAAACCTTTATGGAGAGAGTCCTGGTGAGGCTGCTACTCATCTGCCATCATGCTCCGCTCAGCTGGAGGGTCACTTCTTGCCATGGGTTATGAGGGGTTCTATATGGAGCTGATCTTCCCCACTATTATGGCTAGTAAGAGGTGGTCCCAAGGTGTGTGGCCAAACTCTCCTCTATACAAACGAAAACAGGGTGAGATGTTGGGTGGCAGCCTAACTGAGTGACTTTGGGCTAAGTTTTAGAATATAATATGGGACTGGACAAGGTGGCACACACCTTTTGGTCCTAGCATGAGAGTGGTAACACGTACCTTTGATCCCAGCACGCCTTTGTTCCCAGGAGGTAGGGGTGATGGCTGATAGCCTTAATCCTCTTTGTTAATGCTAATAAGCTTTGTTCCTGCTTGCTTAGTTTCCTTTTGAGAGAGATAAGGCTAAACAATGCAGCCTTGGGTTATATAAGGGTTGGATGCTGGAATAAAAATTTGAGATTTGCCCAACATATCTCCCAGTCATGTGTGTCTGTCCGGGCGTCGCCTCATCTCTCCCTGATGGAGTCCCATCTCCTGCGGGCCAGCGAGACTTCGGCTAACCACAGGGTGCCAGAGGTCTGCGACCCACCACAACAAAAAGGAAGTGAAAAAAAGCTTATAATTCTAGTTCACACACAAATAAATGTTTTTCTTAAGTGTTTGTTACAATTCATATAGTTGTAAGTTGTTTACCAAACAATTTTCCATTTACCCTAATTAAAAGCATTATGTGGGAATATTTGATCAATAAACCAATGCAAGAAATTCAGGAAGCTCATTTCAACAAGTACTTTTAGCAGAAGACAAATACAAGGAGTGGATTTAACTTTTTTTTTTCTTTTGCATTGAAACAGGGTCTTTCATATCCCAGGCTGACCTTGAAATTACTTATTAGCAAAGGATAACTTTGAACTTCTGATCCCCTGCCTCTACCTTCTATATTCTGGGATTATAGAATTGCACCACCATATCTAGTTTATGTTGTTCTGGGGATCAAACACATGACTTTTAAAAATATCTTTATTGTCAATAATAGATACATTGTATGAGCAAATCTTGTGGTGGTACCCCCATTTTCCTCCTCCTTGTCCCCAACCCACTAGAGGCCCTCCTTGGTGGGCATATTGGATCAGTCCTTGGGGTAGGGGTTTATGAATTGCACATGAGGTAGCCAGTTTTTTTCCTCTGTATGTTCTTGCTGAGGGGAGCAATAATTCTAGATATTCCCTGAGTCATGGAAGCCTTTTGCCTTCTAGGCAAGCACTCTACAAACTGAGATATATAGGCAGCCCTTCATTAGGTTCTTTAAAACTGTAACTTTTAGGAAGAATTCAGACTAAGAATATTGTATAAGTAATTGCTTTATCTTTATATTTCATTGATCAATGTGCTACTTAGTTTCCAAGCCTGGGATTTTTCTACTTTCATGATATTGGTTATAGCTTAATTCTACTATAGTCTGAGAGTAAACATCGTATAATTTCTGTCCTTTGATATCTGTTAAGAAATGTTTTATAGCTAACAATGTGGCTTATCATGATGAATTTTCTATGAGAAGTTCAGAGGTCTGTGCCCTCGGCTATTGTTTGATGAAATACTTTATAGATATCAATTATATCCAGTTTTTGATGTATTCCTGGCTTTAATTATGTTCTCGCAAATTTTCTGTCTTCAAGATCTACCCATTTTAGTTTAGATGGTTGTTAAAGTCTCCAGCTATGATAGTGAGTTCATCTTTATCTCTTGCATTTCCATAATTTTTGTCATGTATTTTGACACTCTTTTGTTAGGCACATACATATTAAGGATTTTTATATTCTCTTGGAAGATGAACCTTATCATTATGTAATACCCTGTATACCTAGCTGTGGGGAGCCGTTCAAGCCTTAAGATGCGTCAATATTTGTTTTGAAGGTCTCTGCTCTTCCTCCTACTAATTAATGCTAAATTCCTATCTTCTGCCAAACCTTGTCTCTTCCGCCTGCAGGCTTTTCTCCTAGAGATCATGACCCCTGCTGTGACCGAGTCACCTAACAACAAGGTTGCTAATCCCCAGCAACCACCTTGCTCCGCCTGGCTCCCGCATATTTAAGGCTTTGCCTGCTTGCATTAAAATGAGTTTGATTGGAATTCCGTCTTGCTCCATCTCTCGCGTCTCTTGTTCCCACCCATTCTCATCCCTCCTCCTAGGGCTCGCTGTGATGACCCGCGGGCAGGTAAGGGCACCTAGCAGCTATCTTTTCCAGAAGTCTGATTTGTTCAAAATTATTATATATATATTTCTACTTTCTTTTGATTAGTGTTAACATGGTGTATGATTCTTTATCCCTTTACTTTAATATGTACATATCCTTATATTTAAAGTGATTTTCTTGTGGAAAACATAGTTTGTGATTCTTAGGGGCAGTGAAGCTGTTTTGCGTTAATGATAGAAATATGGCATGATGTAGTTTTCAAAATCAATAGGACGTATAACAGCAAGAATAAACCCTGCAGTAACATATAGGGTATGAAAGATGGTAGTATGCCAATGTAGGTTTACTTCCTATAACTGCAACACTGGTTAAAATGCTGAAGCCATATGGGGCAGAGGTTATGTGGAAACTCTGTGCTACATGTCTTATTCTGTTCTTTTCAAGAAGTTGATTGACACAATTAATGTGCTATATTTTCATGTTTCCAATTAGCTTTTCCTTCTCTTATTTGGTTTGAAGATTTTAAGATTTCGACAACAAGGATATCATTACTATTATTAATTAAAACTCACAATCTCATTTTTGGGCTTGCACATTTGACAAACAAATAATTTTCTTTTTTATGATTTTTTAAAAGAGACTCATGTAGCCCAGGCTTGTCTCAAACTCACTATATACCCAAAGATAACCTTGAACTCCTGATCCTCCTGCCTCAGCTTACCAACTTCTATGATTACAAGTGGCTATCACCTATGCCCAGCTGAATGCTATTCACTCTTCTTTTTCTTTTTGTAGAGAGCAGTCAAGAGATGCTGAAGCAGCCTGAGAGGGTCGTGTAGAGTCACTTGACCGACTCTTGAACTTTGGTGCCCAGTTCCTGTAAGGGAACTTGGCGCTGAGCCCAGTTCCTGCAAGGGAACCTGGCTCCTTTATAGTTTAGTTTTAACCATATATCTGGGGAAATGCTTGTTTTAATATATATATATATATATATATATATATATATATATATATATATATATATATGAAAAATTCTTATTTTAATCTATATTCTTTTTTAATCTTTATATTAATTAAAATTAGGGAATGACACTCTTTTTGTAGCCACACTTTTGTTAATAATGGATCTGAATCATGCTATACACGTACTCAAGCATTATAAATATTGGAGTTTCTATAATAAACTTTGCCTTTTGCCACCAGAGCAACTGGTCCTCTTCTTCAGTATGTTCGTATAAGAGCTGGTCTGTTATGTCTTTTAATTAATTTGTTTGAAAGCAGAGAGTGATAGGGAGACGAGAGTCAGAGAGCAGGGAGGGAGAGAATGGGTGCACCAAGGGCCTCTAGCTGCTGCAAATGAACTCCAGATGCCATCAGGCTTTACATGGACACTTGGTCATTATGCTCTGGAGGCAAATGCTTTAACCACTGAGAAATCTCTCCAGCCCCTGAATAATTTTCACTTTAATATCATTTACTGATGCAAGATTTTGGGTTCAGGGAGGAATTAAATTCCATAAAGATGCAGGATATCCCAGGCCAGTGGACCCAAATTTTTGGATTCTTAGCTAGCAAACAAATGAGAACACAGACTCTGAGAAGGGTTAATTATGATTAATGATGTTTATTTGAGGGAGAGTTAAGATCCTGCAGTAAGGCTAGCTGAAAGGATTTCTCCCTCTTGACTGGTTGGAAAGGAGGAAGGAAGAAAAGGAAGATGGAGAAAATATACTTCATATTGAGCAATCTCTAGGGAAGAAGCCTCTTGAGAAGTCACACGCACACATGCAAGGCAAATCAGGACAGCCCAGGCCAAAAGAGGGGTTTATAAATAGTAAAGGATTGATACTTAAAGAGAGATCACATATGTAATAAAACAGGAAAGTATCCAGAAACAAAATATATGTAGAAAGCAAGCTGGAAAATGTCCAGGTAAAAGGAAATCCTCCCCTTTCGGGGAAGGAGGCAAGAGAACCAAAACAAAGGCCAGGAGAGTCAGGCACCAGGAGAAGTAAAAGGACTAAGAGAGTTTACACACACATGCCATGCCCATCTATGGACTAAACATGCAATTAGAACTCAGGTATGTAAGAGAAGGACCTGATTAGTTGGTGGATTCAAGAGGCTGACTCAGGAGGATCCAGATCACAAGTGTGCTAAGTTGAGGAAGAATCAGGAAGCTCTGTTGCACCATTTTGAATGAGACTGAATCAAACGTGGATTCTAGTCCTGTCAGGGGAGGCAAGGTGGTATCTCCTTGGGCCTCTGTCCCCAGATGACTACCTATAAAAAAGCTATCTTGCTCCAGTCCCTCCTTCAGTACTTTGTCGCGTCCCAGCTCGACCAGCAAGAAAGGACATGATCACGAGTTCTTCTGTATAGCAGTTTATTCAGGAAACCTTGAGCTACAATCTTTCTTTGTCTCTTCTCTTCTCAGGATGTGCAGGAATTTTTAAGTCATACTACAACCTATCAGCATAACACACGTATACATTCATAATTGGTCCACATACACAGAAGCATGCCAGGCATTAAGCCATTTCCATACAAGGAGTTGTTTTTCCACTGGACATTCTCCTTCGTGGGGGTGGTGAGCATAAACCAGCGCCATCTTGTCAGCAGGCTCTAAACAAAGGAGAGGACCACGGGGCGTTCCGTAGGTGGGAGTGACAGGACCCAGGCCCGGGGAAATGGGGCCGGGCCGCCCCGCCCCCTTACCTCACAGGAACGGCTCACCCTTTCTTGTTTTAAGAGCAATTGCATCAAAGGGCTGCCAGCAAATTTTCCCATCTGGACTTGGAATCGTGTCTGTCTTAGGTTGCCCATGACTGATTACATTCTTACCCGTCATTGGCATTCTGACCTCCAGACATCAGAACCCTGTCTTAGGTTGATATGTAACCTCATGGGACTTACCCGTCTCTGACTACCAATTCAGCATAGTGTCACAGATAAGGGAAAAATCTCGTTCTTTCATAACATCACTGTTTTATGGCAGCTAGCCAAACATGTGGAGATTGTCCTGCTTCTATGGCTGAAAAGGCTTGGATAACCATAGCTGCATTCCATTTCTCTGACCTTTGCATTTTGCAAATACACCATAAGAAAAGCAAGGACATAATTATTAGAATAGCTGCTAAGGCTCCTAGACCTTTGAGGTACAATCAGAATCACTACGAACAACTTGGAAGCATAAGGTTCCTTCTAACACAAATGTTCTAGTTTCTCCTTAATAGCCCTTTGTCATCTCCATAGGCAAATAGGGAAGTTCGAGAGTATCATTTGTTATAAAAAGACTTGGAAATAACTGAGCATCATGACGTATTGGCATCGGTCTTGGGAAAACTGACAAGATTCCCCATCGTTGCTCTGGTGTCACTGTCAGGATCAGCATCATCAGCAGGAGCGTTGTCTTTGGTCTGTGGCTCTTCATTCTTCATCCGTCGTACCAGCCTCTCCGGAACCCACACTGAGTCTTGTTGATTCTGTGGAAAGACACAAACAGATCCTCGTGCCCATGCCAGCACGGGGTCAGGTCCATTCCATAGACCTGTTAAGATATCTTTCCATTTTACCATGCCTTTGTGCTTATTGTATGGCTCATAATGCCGTTCTGCAGCAGTATGTCCATCAGCATCCAAATTTAAAAAATTGATAGTAAATAGAGCCAAAGATACTCTTTCCTTCGGGGTATGACTATAGCCTATTCCC
>PVHP010048764.1:0-12410 GCA_004024765.1 Zapus hudsonius
CAGCTGCTTTTATAGGAAAAAAGGACACGGATCATCCCATGATTGGCTGGCTCCTGCTTGCCACCCCCAGACGCCACGGGATTGGCTAGGATCAGGAGATCAAGCATGTGCAAAAGCTTGTGACCTCCTTGCTCTAACAAAGTAGTCTTCCAAGCATTGCCTAATCCCAAGTGCTGGGATTAAAGGCGTGTGCCACCACACCCGGCTCCCTGCAACCTGCTGCAGCAAGGCTCCGCCTCTTAAGGCTCCACAGGCTTCTTGAACAGCACCACCAGCTGGAAGTTAAGTTTCAAACATGAGACATTGATTTAACATTCCAACCACCACAGTCTCTAGCTCCTAGGGATGTTATTTACAGGCCTTGGATGAGGAAGCCAATTACTTGATGACGCACTCACGCATACCGTGACTGTCCACGGTCAAATGTCACTAGTGAGCATACAGGACAATCATGACACAGGCCGTCTCTGGCACCTCCCCTTCCATGCGTATGCCCTCTCCCACATCTCTCTCCTCAGGAACATAGCAGGGTCTTTTTATCCTGCCCCTCCCCACTCCACCCCAGTACCCCATGTATCTTACTTCTGAAACACACCACACCATTGCATGACCACTGAGGGCAACTTAAAATATGATCTATCCCGAAGGACTCTGCTTGACAAGAGGCTGAATGAACCATCTTAAGTTTATTTATTTTTATTTATTTATTTATTTGAAAGGAAAGGTTTTAATAGGAGGAAAAACGAGCTGCCGGGCTATTTTCACCAAAGGTGTTGGAAAAGCGTAAGGCAGGTTTAGATCAGGGCTTTTAAGGGGAAAATGTCCATCTTAAGTTTAAAAGGGGATGAAGATAAAAGGTCTTGCATTTTCTCAATTAGCAGAAAAATGTATAGATTTACTCATTTTTTTTTTCTAAAATAGGGTATCTTTCTCTAGCCCAGGCTGACCTGGAATTCATTATGTAATCTCAGGATGGCCTCAAACTCATGGTGATCCTCCTGCCTCTGCCTCCCGAGTGCTGGGACTAAAGGCATTCGCCACCACGCCTGGCAATTTGAAGTGCTTCTTCCAGACTCTTTGTAAATCTTTCCTGCATCTCAATGTCTACGATAAGACTTAGTATATTTGGGGGGTTGGTTCACATGTACAGTATATATGTACAATATAGGCACACACCAGTTCTGCACCCTTGGGTTCAACTAATTGTGGGTCAAAGACAAGTGTATGTGTGAGTGGTGGGGATGTGTATGCATATTTGTATGTATGTGGACACATGTATGTGTAGGTGCTTGTGCACATGTGTCTGAGGGTCGAGGGTCAATGTTGGGTGTTCTCAGATAACAACTCTGCCAGTTAAACTCCAGTCTTCAATGGGAATGGCCTTTGGGAAAGCACACTTTATTTACTTATTTTTAGTGTTTTGAGGCAGTGTCTCCCTCACCTAGGCTGGCCTGAAACTTAACTTACTCTGGAGCCCAGGCAGGCCTAAAACTCATGCCAATTCTACCTAAGATTCCCAAATGCTGGGATTAAAGGTGTGAACTGACACACCTGGATTTTCAAAAAATATCTTTATTATTAGTATTATTATTATTATTTTGAGGTAGGTTCTCACTGTAGCCCAGGCTGACCTGGAATTCACTATGTAGTCTCAGGGTGGCCTTAAACTCATGGTGATCCTCCTACCTCTGCCTCCTGAGTACTGGGATTAAAGGCGTGCACCACCACGCCCAGCTAAAAAATATCTTTATTATTGATAATTACGTACATTGTATGAACAAATCTTGTGGTGGTACTCCCATTTCCCTCTTCTCTGTCCCCAACCCATTGGGGACCCTCTTCAGTGCATATACTGGGTCTGTCCAGGGGTAGGGGGTTATGAATTGCACAAGAGGTAGCCAGGTTTTTTTCCCCTTTGTGTGTTGTTGCTGAGAGGGGCAATATCTCTGGATATTCTCTCCCACCATGGCTCTTACAATCTTTCTGTCCCCTCTTCTGCTCAGTTCCCTGAGTCATGGTGGGTGACTTTTAAGTCTGCTTTATTGTTGCGATCTTAAGTGTCTCTGGACTTCTGCTTTGGGTTGTGTTGGGTATCATTGGTGTCTGTCTCCATTGACCGTTCCAGGGTTATCCGACTTGCTGTGGTGATCGGTCTCTTGTTAATCTCACCACTTTCTCATAGGTTTCATTTGGGGCCTAGATGATAGGCCAGGGGTGTTTCATCTCCTGCCAGGATGTCAGCCATCATCCCATGGCTTATTGGTGGGATTGGGTTGTCCATGGCTCTTACTGTCTTCTGAAAAATATAAACAGAATCTCCATTAGAGAGTGATATCAGTATAGATTAAATGAAACAAACATTGATAATTTGGAAAGATTCTATTGGGTATAGCCTCTTTGTAGCTCTCTGGTAGTGGGAATTTCCCCTTGGAGCCTGGATTCTTGGTCCCCATAAGATTTTGTTATGGATCCGGGTTTCTGTTAAGGGCTCCTTGTCACTGAGCAGATCTCTTAGTCAATCAGTAAACCATTGATTACCCTCCTAGGTTTAGCGCCACTATTGCACAGATGAGCATTCCTTGACTTGCTGGTCTCTTCCATATAGTTGTGTGTTCAGCATTCTTGTGACATCAGTCTGTTTTGTATATCAGTGGTCTCTGCTTTCTCCAAATATCATTGACTGATTTCCCCAGGCAGCTCATGCAACACCTGCCAGTGCTGCACATGCTACCATTTGGGAGCTGGTTACCATTCTGGATCTAGCAGGATCTCTTTGTTTTGTTTGAAGACACTCTGTGGGTTCTTCATCAATAGTGACTCTTACCTTTAGCCTGAGAGGATATTCAAGAGCTTTGACAAAAACCTATCTTGTTTTGGGGACTTCCTGGGTCTCTTTGATCAACAGCTCAGTGTGGGAAGGAACCAATGACTGGGACAGGGAGTTGCAGGCTTGAGCAATTTTTCTTGGGTTTAGGCTTCCTCCCTTTCTATTCATGGCCCCTCTTACCAGGCAAAGCCCATAGCTTCCTCGGGAGCTTACTGTGTGTAAGTAAGGATTTTATGGTATTTATTCATTATTGGTTTTGCTTATTGAATAAGTCCTCCAATCCTCCCATTTCCCCCCCACCAAATTCCTTCCATCCCCTTTTACAGTCTCTCATTTCACCTGTCAGGTTTACTTAGAGTTGAACCTTAACCTGGTTAGGACCCACATGTGAGGGAGAATATGCAGCATTTGACTCTCTGTTCTTGTGAGTTCACTAAGAATGATCTGCTCCAAGTCTGTCCACGCTTCTTTAAATTTCATTATGTCATTTTTCCTTTCAGCTCAGTAGAATTCCATCATGTAAATGTACCACAAGTTTGATATCCATTTGTCCAGTGAAGGGCATCTGGGTTGATTCCAATTCTTAGCTATTATGAATTGAGTTGTTATAAACATGGTTGAGCAAATATCTCTGTGCTGAGGTGTGAAATCTTGAGGGTAGATGCCCAGTAGAGGGATAGCTGGGCCCGTTGGTAGCTCTATATCCATTCTATTCAGGAGCCTCCACACTGCTTTCCATAGTGGTTGTACAAGTTTGCAATCCCACCAGCAGTGAATGAGGGTTCCTTCCTCCCCCCCACATCCTCTCCAGCATCTATTGTTGTTGGATTTTTTAATGATTGCCATTTGGACTGGAGTAAGGTAGAATCTCATTGTAGTTTTGATTTGCATTTCCCTGATAATTAAGGATGATGAGCACTTTCTTAAATGCGAATTGGCCATTTGTGTTTCCTCCTTCGTGAATTCTCTCTTGAGATCAATGCCCCATTTTGATTTTTCATTTATATTTTGAGTTTTATGTAAGTTCTAAATTTAGGCTTTTGTCTGTGTTATAGCTGGCAAAAGTTATCTTACAGTCTGAGTATGGTATGTTTGTCTGTACAGAAGCTTCGAAGCTTGATGAGATCCCATTGGTTAAGTGATTGTTGCACTTCCTGGGCTACTGGAGGTTTGTTCAGGAAGTTTTTCCCCACTCCTATATCGTGGAGAGTTCCTCCTATTTTTTTCTTCCAGGGTTTTCAGAGCTTCAGGTCTTATGTTGATTTGAGTTGATTTTTGTGCATGGTGAGAGGAGTGGGTCTATTTTTCTTTTTTCACAAGTATTTTATCCAATTTGTCCAGTGAATGGAATCGACAGAGATAAGCTATGCAGAATAAAAGATCAGTAGGCTGGAAGACACAAAAATAGAAGCCGTGCAGCATGAAGCCAAGAGAGAAAAGACTGAATGAAACAGAAGGGTTCACAGTAAAGTAAAGCCTGGGTGGTCTTCAAGTAGCCAGGTAAACAGGTAATTAGTTCCTCTCTCTCTCTCTCTCTCTCTCTCTCTCTCTCTCTCTCTCTCTCTCTCTCTCTATCTCTTTGAGACAGGGTCTACTAAGTAGCCCAGGCTGGCCTCAAATCTGCAATCCTCCTACATCACCCTCTCAGCCAATGGGATAACAGGCTGAGCACATCTAGCTAGTACCTAAGGCTCTTTTTCTATGTATCATAAACTACCAGTCTCACATTTGCTAATGGGAACCTGCTCCCCTGTCTTCCTCACTGTTTTTCTGTTCATTCATTCATTCATTCATTCATTCATTTATTTATTTTTGATGGCACACACCTTTATTCCCAGCACTCAGGAGGACAAGGTAGGAGGATCTATGTGAATTCAAGGCCAGCCTGAGACTACATAGTGAATTCCAGGTCAGCCTGGGCTAGAGTGAGACCCTACCTCGAAAAACAAAACAAAACAATATAAACACTTCTCAACGTAATTGTATCAGTGCAATCCCAACCTTGGAAAAGCAACCGCTGGGCCAGTGTATGCGATCTTGGCTTTCATTTTGTTGGATGGATGTTATATGGCAGTTTAAGGGAGAGGAAGCTTGTTTCCATTTACAGTACACATCAGAGAAGGTATGGCAGCAGGAACACGAAGCAGCTGCTCACAGTCAGTCCTCAGCCAGGAAGCAGAGAGCAATGTTGGTGCTCAGCTGGACTTTTTTTTTTTTTTTTTTTTTTTTTGTAGCAAGGGATCCTCAGCCCACGGACAGGCGCTACCTACCATTAGGGACACTTCAGTTAACCTAGTCCAGATACTCCTTCACTGATGTGCCCGGAAGCTTGTCTCCTAGGTGATTGTAGATCAAGTTGACAACTGAGATTGAGCATCACAGCTGTCATCACAGTTTTTCCTAAAGTTTGTGTATCTATTTACTTTTGTATATGAGTATATAGGCACGCATGCTCCACCTTCTTTCAGACAGACAAGGTCTCTTGCCACTGCAGCTAAATCTTTACATAGGTACTGGGGAATTGAACCCAGGCTGGCAGGCTTTGTAAGTAAGCGCCTTTAACCACTGAGCCATCTCCCCAGCTAGCCCTCCTCCCTGGTTTTAAGCAATTTGGTTCCAAAGTGCCTTGGCACTTTGATCTCTTTCGCGCTTCTTTTGTATGGCATTCTTGCATCTGTGGGTTTGGAGTTTTTGTCACATTTGGACACCTCTGACCATTGTTCTTTTTAAAAAGATACTTTGTTTTCTTTGATTTTGGTGCGTATGTGTGATGCGCTCCCTTTCATGTGTGAGTGAACGACACCCACCCACGTGCCTCCTGTGTCACTCCTTGCCTTCCAGGTCACCTGAGGCAGGTCTGTTCTGTTCACTGCTTCCTTCACCAGACAGCAGGTGTGTTGCCTTGGCTTCTAGCTTCCCGGTAGAGGCTGAGGATTCAAACTCAGGAACTCAGGCTTGTGCAACAAGTTGCTTTATCCCCGGAGCCATCTCTCCAGCACCAGCATCATTTCAACGAGTAGTTTGTCCTGCCCGCTTTCTTCCAATTACCTGTTTACCTGGCTCCTTGAATTCGACCCAGGCTTTACTGCCGCACCGTTCTGTTTCATTCAATCTTTTCTCTCTTGGCTTCATGCTGCACGGCTTCTATTTTTGTATCTTCCAGCCTACTGATCTTTTATTCTGCATAGCTTATCTCTGTCGATTCCCATTCACTCTATTTCTCATCAGACGCATGGAAATTCGTATCTCTTAAAATTCCATGTGGGTCTTTAAAAAATCTTTCCCATCTCTCCAGGGATGTTGAAGCAGTCTTGTACTTTCTTGAACATATGGGATATGGTTATAATAACTTAATGTACTGGTGTGCTTTTTCTATTACCTGCATCATTTCTGGGTCTATTTCTACTGATTGATTTTTGTCCTTATTATAGTTTCTAGTTTCCTCCTTCTTTGCATGCCTAGTAAATGCTTTAGCTGCCAGACATTGTGAATCTTTACTTTGTTAGGTGTGAAATATCATAATATTCTTGTAAACATTCTCAAGCTTTCTTTTAGTATATTGCTGGCTTCCCTAAGACAGTTTGATCCTTTGGGGGCTTGTATTTAAGCTCTGGAAAGTGAAATCAGAACAGCTGTTTTCTATATCTTAAATATTTTTATTTATTTGTACGCAGAGAGAGAGAGAGACAGAGAGAGAGAGAGAGAGAGAGACTGTAAATGGAGAATGGGTGTGCCAGGGCCTCTTGCCAGTGCAGACAAACTCCAAACGCATTCACTACTTTGTGCATCTGGCTTTCTGTGGGTACTGGGGAGTCAAACCTGGGATGTTGGGCTTTGTAAACACCTTTAACTGGGGAGCCATCTCTCCAGTGTCCAGAACAGCCGTTTTCTAGAGCTGGTTCGGCCCCACTGCTGAGTACTTGACCCACGACCCATAAATTATGTTTTTGTTGTTGGTGTTTTTACTGTGCCTGGAAGGAATATTATATTACTTTGTTCTGAACAAATGCCTGACAAGAAGCAACTTAAGGGAGGAAGGGCTGATTTTGGCTTCCAGTTTTAGAAGGGACACCGTCCATCATGGAAGGGAACACATGGCTACAACGTGCCACTAGCTGCCCCCAATGGAGGAGAGGTGGCAGGGTCTGCCCTCGGGACATTGGGTCTGGATACAAAGGCTCCCTTCCTGCTGAGGCGGTGAGCGTTGGCTTGCAGAACTCCTCTCAAGGAGCATGAGGCCTTCCAGGTAACATCTGGTGGTGCTCAGAAACCTCAATATTGCTTGGCTCAACCAAAAATAAATTGGAAAAGAAAATTGAACATTGCATCAATTTGGAGCAAGTTTATAAATTCTGCAGCTAAGCAATACCAATAGAAAATGATAGATCGCCACAGCGTGGGGCGATCCTGCAGTGATGTATGGTCACATTAGTTGAAATACCGTATTACATGATTCTGCTTTATTACCAGCTCTGGTGGCAGACAGAAAAACAGATTACACTTGAGTTCAAATCGATAGGAACTTTATTTACTGGCCTTTTAAAAACATATTTCTGCACTTTATAAAAACATACGGTAGATGCTATTGATAGAGCTTGTCTACCTGTTAAAAAGCAATTTACCTAGAACGAGGCTTTTAAGCTGCAATTTGCGGCATTACTTTTTACCTCCTTGGATTTTTTTTTCTTTTTTCAGAGTTCTGCTCATCTTGTGCACTGACGACTTCCTTAGACTTCTCTTGCCTTTAATTTTCTCTTCCATTTACCATCTCCCTAAACTCTTGAGTTCGTTCCCCAGGGCCTTTGAGCAGAACAGAGAACTCCCGATGGAGGCTGAGGTATAACCTCAGAGCCCATGTCCTGTTCCTCAGCCCCTCAATCCTGGCTCTGGACTTTGAGGGGAACACAGTAATAAGCTCAGCTCACTTCCCCTGGGCTTTCACCTGCCGTGCAGCTGCTATTAGCAGGTGTGTGTGTGTGTGTGTGTGTGTGTGTGTGTGTGTGTGTGTGTGTGTGTGTATGCTCCAGAGAGGTTCTTTAAAAATATTTTATTTATTTATTTATTATTTATTTATTTGAGAGAAAGTGAGAATGGGCATGCCAGGGCCTCCAGCCACTGCAAAGGAACTCCAGATACGTGTGCCACCTTGTGCATCTGACTTTACGTGGGTCCTGGGGAATCAAACTCGGGTCCTTCTGTTTTGCAGGCAAAGGCCTTAACCACTAGGCAATCCCTCCAGACCCCAGAGTTTTTTCCTGTTTAATGAAGCAGGGTCTCACTTTAGTCTAGGCCCACCCAGAGCTCACTCTGTAGCCCAGGCTGGCCTAGAATTAATTCACGGTTGATCCTCTTACCTCAGCCTCCCTCTGTCCCCCCAGTGCTGGGATCAAAGGTATGCACCACCACACCCGACCTCACAGAGGTTTTTTTTTTTTAACTTTTTGTTGACAACTTCCATACATATGGACAATATATCATGATCATATCAGCTTCCCTTTTCCCCTTCCCAAATGCCACTCCACTGAATTCCATCTTTTAAAAATTTTTTATTTATTTATTTATTCATTTATAACAAAAAGTCAGTATGGGCATGCCAGGGCCTCCTGCCACTGTAAACAAACTTCAGACACGTGTCACTGTGCATCTGGCTTTAGGTGGGTACTGGGGAATGGAACCTGGGCTCTCAGGGTTTGCAAGCAAGTGCCTTTAACCACTGAGCCACCTTTCCAGCCCTGAATCCCTTCTTTCCAACTTGTCTCTCTTCTATTCTGATGTCGTCATCATTTTTCCCTCCTATTATGTAGGTCTTGTTTAGTTAACATCAGCCACTGTGAGATCATGAATACCACAGTCACTCTGTGTCTGGAAGACAGCATTGTAAGCACTCCTCCACTTCCTTTGGCTCCTACATTCTTTCTATCACCTCTTCTGCAGTGGTCCCTGAGCCTTGGAGGGGGTGATAGCGATGCCTTACCTAGCACTGAGCACGCCACTGTCACTTGGTGAGATTTGACACTCCCCAGTGCTCACTGCAGTGTGGTTTTATTTTTTTTAAAGAGTAAAGTATGGCTTTTGTATGTCTGTAGTGTTGATAATTGAGCCCAGAACCTTGGACATGTTAGACAAATGCTCTACCACTGAGCTGCATCCCTAGCCCTCAAGAGAATAAAACGCAAAGTGAGATTAGCATGAGACTTCATTTGATAAATATTCTAAAATCTACTAGGAGAGTTCCAGCAAATTGAAAGATGAAGAATAAAAAAATAGGCCTGAGGGTGTAGCTTAGTCGGTAAAGAACTTGTCTAGCATACACAAGGCCCTGGGTTCTATTCCTAGAGTTGAAGAGAGAGGGAGAGAGGGGGGGGGAAAGGGAGAGGGAGAGAGAGAGGGGGAGGGAGAGAGAGAGAGGGAGGGAGAGTGAGAGAAAGAGAGAGGGAGGGAGGGAGAGGGAGAGAGAGGGAGAGGGAGAGGGAGGGAGGGAGGGAGAGAAAGAAGATCACAAAGAATAAAATAAGGAGAGATAAGTCATGATTGGACAATGACTTCCCTTCACCCTCAGCCCTCATCTTCACCCCCCAACTTGATCAGAATGCACTGTAGGGACCCCTTGACCATCTCCAGCTCCCCTGCACTTGCCCACTCAATTTCCACCCCTGCCTGAAGGTCCCCGCTATCTGTATAGTGTACCTAGTGCTAGGACCTCAGCCGGGTGGGCTGCACCCTCTCATGTCCCTGTCGCTGTCTGTGTTTATGTTGAGTGAACAGAGCAGGCACCCAAGCGTGGGAAGACCTGCAGAAGTTGCTAAGGTTTGGATATGGTTGGAGTGTACCCCCAAAGGTTCATGTGCTAAAGCTGGGCCCTCAGTGCAGCCATGTTGGGAACTGGCAGGACTCGTAAGAGCGAGGCCTAGTGGAAGGATGTTGAGTCATTGAAGGCATTGCCCTCAGAAAGGGTTAATGTAGTTCTTTTGGGACCCTGGCTGGCTCCCAGGAGAGCAAATTGTTATGACTCCTGTCTCTGGGGATGTCTCTGGCTTCTTGTCTCATGGGACCTGGCACACACTCCCACCATCTGCCATGTTGTGATGCAACTGAGAGGACCCTCCTCTCCAGAGGCCAAACAGGTGGGGCCACTGGATCTTGGACTTTGAGCCTCCAAATGGAACTAAGTAACCTCTGTTATTTCTACGTTATCCACCATTCATTGATATATTACACAGCTGTCGTTAAAGCAATAGAAAATGGGCCTCACATGCAGAATTTCTGGAATGACTGAATGAGATGTCCCATTTAAAGTACTCAGCATTCATAAGTGCTCACCAAGTAAAAGTACCCTTTGTTAACCACATCAAGTATGGGCGGTGTACACGTCATGGGGCTGGGAAGAGCCTATTTTCAATATAATCAAAAAGGTGCCGAGCGGAGCACTGTGCAGAGAGATTTGCTCCGCTGTTACGGGAGAGGGTTGTGAGCTCTGTGTTGGAGGCTGGGCAAAGGGAAACGAAAGAGCTAGAGACATGGAGACCAAATTCACCTTGGAGGCGGTGGGAAAATGAAGACATCGGGAGATGATAGAGGAGGGGTGGGCTTGGGCTTGGCAGGTGCAGGCTTGGGACAAGTAGGAAGCCTGTTCAGAGGAGACAGGAAAGTTCCCTAGGCTTTGGGGGTCACCAAGTTATGGGACAGATGTCCCTTGGGAGGGACCCTCTCTAGTGTGAGTTGAGTGTCATCCATCAACATTCCTTTTATCAACATCCTCCCGGAGCCTGAGCTGTGATATGTGCCCACCTCCCCTCCCCCGCCAGAGCCTGTTCATCCCTCCATCCCATGGGGAGCCATCAGCATACATCCATACCGTCTTATAGGCTCAGCAGAGAAGGCGATTCTGTCACCATAGTGGTGACAATGGGCCCCAAGCCCTGCCAGGTAGCTTTAACAACTTTCTCATTCATCTTCCTAATTAGGAAAGTCTATCTCACTGACTTGGGCTTTGACTCTCAGCGATTAGCAGTTCCTCAACCTTCACAACTGCTTGTGACTAGGTACTAGAACTAGGTATAGTTCATATATTCACCTTGAAGAGACCTCACACTTGAGACCCATGTGCCGGCCCTCTCTGAGGTACAGGAGCCAGCTAGACTTCTGCTAATCAAGGCACGCCTGTGTGGCTGTACACATGTACACCCTTTAGCCCCTGAGTGGAGACATGTCTCTCTACCTCCTTCCTTGGGTCCCTCTGAGATTCAAGGACTCTGATCCAAGGGCCAGGAAGCCTTTTGCTTTAACATAAATATTGGTGAACACCGGAGCTCATGGTAGGTATCCCCTCATCAGAGTTTAAGCCTCCAGAGATGAAATAATTGCTTAACAATCATATAAGACAAAATGCTTCAACAAACGACAATGCCACCCCTCGCTATAAGGAACAGATGCAGTCAATGTACCGTATTATAATGTGCTAATGGAAGATTGACGGCACAATAATAGGAATGAGCAGCAACTCAGCCTATAATTCCAAACCAAATGTGAGGCTGTCCGCGGAACTCAAATCCTAGCAGGCGGCAAAATTAGAGGTAACACTGCGTAAGGTTCAAGACGACTCATTAGCAGGTTGGCAGAGAGTTTCAGGAGCAAATGTGTCTGTTGAAGGAACTAATTTTGGGGCCATCTTTGGTTCAGTGTTTTTATTTTATTAAGTGTGCAGCTATAACCTTCCCTTGGAGAGGAATACAGAAGCGGGGGTTGAAGATTTGATCAGCACAGCGCCTTGGGGCATAGCACAGGCATGGGTCAGTGTTGGTGTGGTCAGTACCAGGTATGTTAGAGGTGTGGCATGGGACTGGGGAGATGGCTCAGCAGGTAAGAGCACTTGGTACACAATCATGAGGGCCTGATTTACCCTGAGTTTGATTCACAGCACCCCATAAATATCTAGGCATGGTCATGCATGTCTGTAACTCCAGTCCTGTGAGGAGTAGAGACTGGAGGATCATTGGGGCTCACTGGTCATCCAGGCTGATAAAAATAAAAAAATTAAAATTAAAAAACCTGGCAGCTTCCGGTTCAGTGAGAAACCCATTCTCAAAAAAAGGTAGAGGAAGTTAGTTGGGCTTCAACATATCTGCACACACATGTGCATACAACACATCATATCCCATGTACTACACACACACACACACACACACACACACACACACACACATGGGAGTAAAAAAGAAGTGTGCATGAAGCAGAGCCATAGTGACAAATGTATCTGGGCCAGTCTTCTCCTTGGGCTGTGCCCACATCAGAAAGGGTTTGGTCAAGAATGCACTTGTAGTTGTGGGGCTGGAGAGATGGCTCAGCAGTTAAATGCACTTGCTTGCAAAGCCTGCCATCCCAGGTTTGATTCCACAGTACCCATGTAAAGCCAGGTGTACAAAGTGGCACCTGCATCTGGAATTCATTTGCAATGGCAAGAGACCCTGGCACACCCATACTCTCTCTCTATCTCTCTCTCTTTCTCATGTTTTCTCTCTCCCCCTCTCTCTTCCTCCTTCCCTCCTAACAAATAAAAAAGAATATTTTTAAAAAGAGAAGTTGT
>PVHP010048765.1:0-12413 GCA_004024765.1 Zapus hudsonius
ATCATGGTGAGGAAGACATGGTGGCTGGAGCTTGAAGCAGCTGGTCACATTCAGTGCCAGCAAAGAAGAAGAGAGTGATGAATGCTACTGTTCACTCAGTTTCTCCTATTCATACAATTCAGGACCCAGCCAATGAAAAAGTACAGCAACAGATAGTAACGCATATAAATTAACCTATATTTATTAGATAATTCCTCTCCAGCATGCTCAAAGTCTATCCTAATCCAGATCAATCAGCATGAACATTCACAATGGCCCAAGTTTTTGTTCAAAAGAAAAATATGTCCAATGTCAAATGCAGCCCCAAGCAGACATTCAGAGGAGCGTTGTTTATACATATATTGCATTTAATTGTTATGAGCTACAGAATTTTTGGTTATGTAATAATTCATAGCAGCTTCCTTTTCAAAATTGTCATAATGACAATGTTAGCCTCTCGCACATGCATAATGCATGTTTCAGATGATAATATGTTAGTTTTGATGGACTAATGAATCTCTATTAATAGATATTTATAAGTAGTTTGAAGTACCTGAAGTTGGGGGAAGTGAATAGATAAATAAGGAAGGCTTGAGAGATGATTTAGCAGTTAAGGTGTTTGCCTGCAAAGCTGAATGTCCTGGCTTAGATTCCCCAGTACCCACATAAATCAGGATACACTAATTGGCACATGCATCTGGAGTTGGTTTGCAGTGGCTAGAGGCCCTGGCATACCCCCCTCTCTCTCCTCTCTCTCTCATCTGTGTTGTCTCTCTCTACTTGCAGATAAACTAAATATATATATTTTTAAAGAGAAGTAAGGATGTAGAAGGCATAGAACTAAAGCTCAACCGACTACAGAACTGAATAGAACTGTGTTAAGGTAAATGTGATGGTGATGGTCCACACAAACTCCCATCTTGATGATGGAGCCTATTGATTTCTTTTTCTAGGGAATCTAGCTTGATTTCCAGAGCCAGACATGAGTTCTCCCCACTGAACAGGTCTCATGTCCAATCCATAAACAGTTGGTTCCTGCATCAGCTGTGTGCCACTATTGCGTGAGCGTATCATTCTTTCTTAGCTGGTGGACGGTAACTGACAGTATGTCCTGCTTATTCAATCTGTTGGCAACTGTTATTCTCCAGCTGCTCTCATAGCACTTCCCAGCACTTTGAGGTCTAGCTGGGGGTGAAATTGATTCCCTCTCAGTTCCACCATGATCACTTGAGGTTTTGTGGCTGCAGCCTGTGGTGTCCTCAGGACCTACCTTTTAGCTCTTGTGAGTAGCCAAGTGTTTTGGCAACAGCCTGTATTATTTTGGGGATCACATGTCTCCCTGTGCTAATAGGCTCCAGAGAGAACCTCAACTTCTCTTTAAAAAGAGTGGATAGGGCTGGAGAGAATGCTCAGTGGTTAAGGCACTTGCCTGCAAAGCCTAAGGTCCCAGATTCTCTTCCCTAGTAGCCATTTAAGCAAGATGCACAACTTGGTGCATGCAGTCGAGAGTTTGTTTGCAGTGGCTAGAGACCCTGGTTCCTTCTTCTCTCTGTGTGTGTTTGTATGTGTCTCTCTCAAATAAATAAATAAAATATTTTTAAAAAGAAGAGTGGATATTCACATCGATATATCTCTCTAATGACTAGGTTTATGCCCTTTTATTCAAACTGTTCTCCCTTTTGGTTGGAGAATCTGTCCTATCTTAAAGATTGTAGAAAATACTGGAAGAACCAGGATACATCAATACATAAAAAAGAGTGAGCCAACTATGTTCCAGGAGATGGCTCACTTCCAAATCATCTACTGAAGCCAGAAAAAAGAGAAACCGGAGAAAGAAGACTCCATGTTTTCCCCATCCCTGAGGAGACTGACTGAGGCCTTGGTTTCCACAGTGAATGCCCCCACCAGAGACCCTCAGCAGAATTGGGGCACGGGAGAGAGGGTATTTGTGTGCAATCTTTTTATAAACTATCAATAAATTAAACAAAAAATACCTGTGGATACATGGTGCAAATCTTTATGTATTTTATAAGAATTCATTCAATATTATACACTTTCAAAACCTGAAAGATGCAAAGGAAAGATAAATAATTATGCCATTTAGTGGGTGAGAATAAAGATTAGCAGATTTAAGAATTTTATCCTTTCTTTTGAGAATACCAGTTTAGGCTTGTAGAATTTTAGAGAATCATGCTGATCAAAATGTAACATTCTTCTTCTTATCTGAGTTCAAAGCTTTGCTTAATCTTCTTTGCTGATGAGTCCCTCAAAATCAACAGCCTGAGGAAAAATTAACACAATAGAACTGTCAGCCACAAAAGGTTATAGTAATTTTATAATATAAATTATCTTTTTAATAATTTTATTTTGCTCACTTGAAAACTCATATTGAACTTTATATATATATATAGTTAAGTGTAATCATTACTTCCCATGAGCACATGAGTCACTTATTTTTAACTTCAATTTAATGTAACCAATTGCATACTGACTAAAGCAATCCAATAATGTATATTTTATTAATTATGGAGCATAATATTATATCATGTTTATGTATATATGTAAACTAATATGAACCAAAATGATTAGCTCTGTTACTCTTGGACTTCTTTTGAAACTGAATTCATATTCTCTTCCAAAGTAACCTTGATATGCAGTGAGCAAGCAAAAGATTAAAAACAGTAAGTCGTTTGATAGACACAGAGAAAAGAAAAAATAGACCTAGGATTGATAGGGAATGACAAGATTTGTTATATTTTCTATTTTGTTTCATTCACTAACCAGAATAAGAATTATGTTTTACATTAGGACTCAAACACACATATAGTTACAGGATATACACATAACATTTATCTTCATTTATTTTATAAATTATAGTAAAAAGAACCTCAGCCACCAAAGATATACATGTCCAAAATATAACTTATAAATAGTAAACACCCTAGGATACATGGCAAAAATAAATTAATTTTTTCAGACCTGGCATGGTGGCACATGCCTACGATCCCAGCACTTAAGAGGTAGAGGTTGGAGGATTGAAATGAGTTCAAGGCCAGCTGTAGACTACAGAGTGAGTTCTAGATCTGCTGGGATATAGAGAGACCTTACCTTGAATTTTTTTTAATTAGCTTGGCTTAAAACATTGACATCATTCTGAGATATCCAAGTGAGTTCAATGTCATCACACAGACTCTTAAATGTGGAAGAGGGAGGCAGAAGAGTCAGAGAAAGGAACAAAATGATTGTCCTAATTAGAAAGTATTCCCAGGGTGGTGTGGAAATACAGACCTGGACTTCAGTCAAGTCAGGAAGAGTGGGAGACTATTCCCAGTTAGCTGCTGCCTCTCTGAGGGCATTCGCATAATCCAAAATTGTAAACTGCTTTAGAAACTTTTAATAGTCCAGACTTTCAGCTTAAAATCCAGAAACTCAAATTCAGTAGAAGATGCTGAGCATATGCATTGGCTGTTTATTCTTGTGTTTGTTACCTTTATGAATTTGATGTAGTCAACCTTGTGAAATACTGAGGATTAAAAATGGCTCCCAAAGGGCTCAAAGGAGAGATATGAAATGAGTTATGAACATGTTACAGTTACTTGAAAAATGTTTGACTGACTGTAGGTTCAATTAGACCTTGAATTCATCCTATTGTTATTTCTACAGAATGCATCATTGGAATAGATATACTTAGGATTTGGCAGAAACCCCAAATTGGTTCCCTGCTTTGTGGAGAGAGGGCATTTATGCTTGGAAAGGTCAATGGAAGCCATTGGAGCTCCCACATCCAGAAAAATAGTGAACCAAAAACTATGGTATCCCTCAAGGGAGTGCAGAAGTTAATGCCACTATAAATGATTTGAAGGATGAAGGGGTGTTAGTTCCCAGTATGTATCCCTTGCTCTCTCCTCTCTGGCCTGTTCACAAGGCAGATGGATCCTGGAGAATGACAGTGGATTATAGGAAACTTAATCAAGTGGTGGCTCTAATCACAGGTGCTGTCCCTAATGTGGTTTTTCTCCTTAACCAGACAAACACATCTCCTGGTACCTGGTACTTTGCAGCTATTGGTGTTATGAATGCTTTCTTCTCCATACCTGTCCATAAGGAACACCAGAAGCAATTTGCTTTTAGATGGCAAAGCCAGCAGTACACCTTTCCTTTTTTTACCTCAATGTTATATTAACTCTCCAGTTCTGTATCATAGCTTCTCTCTTTCTCTCTGTTTGGATCTGTGGAAAGGGGCTGCAAGGATGACCTCTTTTGTCATTATGGAACTTCACCTGGATCTGCAACTTTAATAAACCCCATCCTCCTATAAACTGTGCCTGGTTTGGAGGTTCATCCCAGCTTCTTATAGATGACTACGACAGCTATTAACACATTTTATCTATTCTTAGTAAAATCTTTGTGTCATGTGATGAAATTGTTTCATAATTATGGAAAGTTTTAAAGAAGGAGTATTGGAGGAAAGGTCCTCAGGTGAATTTTCCCATCAATGTTTACTTGTACAAGTGATGATATATAGTTTTGGTGGAGGCACAGAGTTAAACTACATTATACCTGAAGTTTTATTTTATATGAGAACACTAGATATCAGACTAATCAAAATGCAAAGATTACAAGAGGAACTTGCATAGGTTCCAGAAGGAAGTCGCACATGGGAAGCAAGAATAAAAGCCATGTTCAAAATGTCACTTATGTTTAGAAACAGCAGCAACAGAGTAAATGTAGTAGGGTGGCACTTTAAGGCTTGTCTTAATGAGAGATCTATTGTATAGTTAATTTTGCCTTATGTTTTGATTTTTTGTAAAATATATTATGATTACTTGAGTAAAGCTCTTAAGTCAAATCTTATTAATATACTAAGTACTTTAGAAAATAACAAGATTATTTTGATGTGTTAGTAAATTTTCACTTGAGCAAGGGAATACATGGAAAGACTTTCATAAAAACTTACTTACTAAAACAGATGTAAGCTGTCACTGGTATTTTTAAATCTTGGTTATTTAACAAGGAGAGAGATATGGTTTAAAATGTGAGGAATCACACAGCTAGACAATTCCTGAGCCTATTCTGAAAATATTATTTCCTCATTGTAGTAAATTTTAAGTTGAATTTATACAATTTTCAGGTTGTCATTCTGCACAAGAAAATTTAATTGGGTCTCAGAAATTACATATAGTGGTCTTATATACAGTCTCATATAAATCTTATATATGTGGTAAATTATGGAGCAATAAGACATAAGATCCAAATAAGCTTATTTCCTGCTCATACCCATGTCATCTTAAGTTTATGACTAAAACCTTTTTCACTGAACCTTTCCTTGAATTTTAGGTTACTACATCACTGTGGAGGAAGGATTGAAAAACACATACACATACATACAGAAAAAAAAGAGGAAGAGAGACAAAAAGAATATATATACACAAAGGTGTATACAAAGTTGATTATGTTTATAACTAAAATAGCCATTTTCAGAATTTACCAAAATAACAGTTTTAAGTTCTATAAAGAAGTAGAGGCCAAATGCTGGTAGTTTTTTTCTTTTAATCTTAGAACTAGCTATTTATATCTCTTCCAGACATTATTCAGTGAATCCACATTTATTGCTCTAATATAGCCACACATTAAGCATTCACACCTTAGTCATCAGAGAACATGGTAAACCATGTTTCACTGAGGTATCCTTGTCCTTCCCTAGTTCAATTCTGATTAAAATGTAGCCAGCCTACAGCTCACTTAAATGGTCCTAAATCAAGAGAACAGTGTAGTCAGTATTCCTTAAAGCCATTTGGGAGAGAGTCACTTTCGGAGAATGAATTTCCACATGCAATTTTTATAAAATTCAATATTTCTATGTACATTAGCTGAAGTGTTTAGAGTTAACAATATTTACTTCATACATTTTAAAATAAACAATATTTTATATTTTATAGATATATTTTATATGCAGATGAACTTTTTAAATTGAATTTCAGACTTGTAAACAGAACTGTAAAGAAATGTTTTTCATACTTATATGACTATTTAATATATCTATTATATATAATATATATATATGTATATATATTATATATATATATATATATATGCACTTGCCTTTGGGTCATTCATACTTATCTGTAAGAAACCCCAAGAAACTCACTGGCTCAACAAGTTAGACATAGAATCATTTCTTTATTCTTGACTTGATAACCAATCTGATGTGGTGAATACATCAGTTTTCATTGATCTCCCCAGACAAGTCAATCAACAATATATCTGCAGGAATATTACTTGAAAGATATATTAATGCTAATCATAAATATGTACATACTGAATTAATGTGTCTGGTTAAATTGTCATATTCTATGTGTCTGCTTTTCATACACATTTAAAAAGTCATCATGTGAAAATTTAATCAAATGTAATTAAACTGTTTAACACCTAACTTCCATATCTCAAAGGCATAAAACTGGCATACAGACATGTATAGATTAGTATTATAATTATAAAAATTCATAATTAAAAATATATATCCTTTAAATATGTACTATTTTGTTTCTGGATGGTAGATGTGTGTTTACTTCTCAAAAATTCTACTCATAGTACTTTGTATTTTTCTTTAGAAATATGAAGAAACACAAATTGATATAGACTTTTAAGTCCTGAATGTTGATTTAAGTTTCAGTCTTATTGTTTGTATGAAGGAAGAACAGAAAGGAATTTATATAAATCAAGAAGTTATAAAACTGAAAGGTTTTTGAGGTGGGGTTAGAGAGCCTTACCTTGCCATGTATCTAAGATAGGTTTTGAACTGCCTCCACCTACCAAAAATATCTTTTAAGTTATGCATCACCATGTTTAGTTAATAAAGTGTCTCTTTTTCTTTTTTACAAATAGAAATTTAAATATTCAATTCTAAAACTGGGCTCATAGCATCTATCATTACAACTTTTTTTTCAAAGTCTCTTTAAAATCATGATGAAAGTATCACCTGTGTCTTGTTGTCCCCTGATTATATTAGATTTACAATAGCTTTGGAGTCTAGAATAAATGGAATGTTCCCTTAACTAATGGGATTTAAATTGAAATAATAGTCACAAAGTAACTCAGGTTGGAAATAAAAGTATTTCTCTTTACAGAATACATACTATTTTATGAAGAAAACTGTAAGTTACAGAAAAACTGAAATAAATCAGCAAAGTTTCATGGTATGAAATCAATATACAAAATCAATTTGATTTCTATATGATAAGAGGGAACACACAAACATGATTAAATTATCACACAAATTACATTTACATTAGCATCAAAATGAAAAAAAAATGCTTAAGAATAAATTAATCCAAGGAGAAAAAATATTTGCACAGTGAAAATCACCAACTTTGCTAGAAGAAATTCAACAAGAAACCAATAAATGGAATGAAAAATGTTCATTGGCTGGAAAACATTATGATGTCAGAATGAACCAATATCACTTTTGGCTTTAACATAATTTCCATCAAACTTCAAACACTATTCTTTTGCAGAAACAGAGAAAAGGAGTCTAGATCATATTCATTTGAAATATTAAGAGAACATGAATACTCAAAATAATCTTTAAAAGAGGAAGTTGGGTATTTTCATGATACCTGATTTCAACATTAAACGTAAATCTTCAGTAATTAAGCATGGTGGTTCAGCACAAAGATGGCCTCAAAGATCCCTGAAGAAGAATGGAAGGCCTAGAAATAGGGTGCTGGGAAAATATGGACAAATGATGATTTTCTGTAGGAGGCCAGGACTATTCAATGTAGGGGAAAAACAGTTTATTTAAAAGGTGATTCGATAAAACTAGATATTCAGATATTTAAGAATATAGTGGACTCCTATTTATACCATTCTCAATTATTAACTTAAGATCAATCAAAAATAAAATGTAAAAGCTAAAGCTATATACCTTTTAGGAAGAGAATTTTGTAAAACATTAGAATCCTAGCACCAAGAATAATTTTAGGGGAGGGGAGATTGAGTCTTGAACTCAGGCAACAGTAGGAAAAAAATCTAGGCAAAAAGGCTTAGAATAAATAAAACTTCTGTGAACTAAAGGATGCTATCAGCAGGCTGGAATGACACAAAATTTGCAATTCAGGCATTTAACAAGGGATTAGTGTCCAGAATCACATAAAAAACTATAATCCAACAATCACACACTTGGAATGAGCAGAAATGGGCCAAGGCTACGAAGAGTAGTTTCTAAAAAGAAGATATATAATTGATAAATATGTACAAATGTTTCTGCGTCGAGATGTGACATCTTGTGGATAAATGCCTAGTAGAGGGATAACTGGGTCCATTGGAAGGATTATAAATGTGTATAAAATTCTTTTTTAAAGTATTTTATTCATTTTCAAGCAGAGAGAGAGAGAGAGAGAGAGAGAGAGAGAGAGAGAGAGCACCAGGGCCACCACCTTGTGGGTCTGGCTTATGTGGGTCCTGGGGAATTGAACCAGGGGCCTTAGACACTGGAGCCATTTCTCCAGCCCATAAAATTCTTAATGTCACTAATTATTGCAGTCAGCTCAATGTTGCTGGTACAAACATCCAACAGGACATAGTTTGTGGGAGGAAAGGGTTTATGGCTCACATACAATCCAGGGAAACACAATCCAGAGGGCACTGACTTGCTCCAGCATATCCAAGCAGAGAGAGAGAGAGAGAGAGAGAGAGAGAGAGAGAGAGAGAGAGAGAGAGAGAGAGAGAGAGAGAGAGAGAGAGAGAGAGAGATGCTTACTCCAGCAAAGACAAGCTTCCAGAGCTCAAATTGTTTTAGTCACACCTTTAGGCTAGAAATCAGATTTGCCTCAAACACACCTTAGGGTTTCTACCCCAGTGAAACTCCCCCTTGAAGCTGGGATCTACCTACTAGGGTTCAAGTAGGAAGCTCTAAAGTATAAGATGGTGGGCTGGAGATATGGCTCAGTGAGTTCATTTACAGTAGCAGGAGGTCTTCTTATTCCCCTTCTCTCTCTCTAAAAAGTAAATAAATGTTTCATAACAATAACTGTGTTTTTGAGGCCATACATTAAAAGACCACACTAAGCATTAGGAAAATACAAAATGAAATCCTCTTGATCTAAACCTCATATACAATGGGGTAGCTACTATAAGCAAAAAAAAAATAAAAAATAAAATAGAATATCAGTGTTAGAGAAATACAAAGAAATTGGTATCATTGTCACTGTTGGTACAAATATAAATCCAAGGAGTTACTTACTGCTAAAAACTGAATTTCCTTTAAATTCTTAAAAATGTGATCTAGACATTTTACTTCTATATGTCCCTACCAAAATTGAAATTATGTGCTCCAGGGATATTTGCTCAGTCTGGGTAACATTATTCATAAGCCAAGTATGCATCAATGAAGGAAAAGATAAAATTTGAATTGAAAGGGAAAAAGAAAAAGAGAATGGGAACAGAAACAAAATTTAGAATAAAGTATACAGAGAATTACCTGGTTGATGGAAATGGCAGAATATAGTATATTATAATATAGTAAGAAAGAATTCAAGTTGTGGTTTTATACTGAGTGGAGTTCTATGGAGAAACTATCTCCTAATGTCTTACAAATAAAATTAACGCCCACCATGTTTAAGAAGTAGAAGTGATGGGAAACTCATGGATTTTAAAGAGGAACTATAGGGAAACAACTTTATGACCCCACTCAGAAGAAGCCATAAGCATAAAAAAAGACTTTATAACCCACTGTCTCCAATGTTTATCGTGAGACTAAATGTAGATGTCAGAGATAAAGAAGTCCACTGATGTGGGTCTTTATGGATGAGAAAAATGGAACAAAATGGAGAAGGGTGGGTCTGAGCTATGGAGAGGTAACAGAAAAACATACAGCACATAAAACTAAAGTGTAAACAGTTTTATTAACAATGTGTTTTTTCAGTGAGGAAAGGATCCTGCCCCGTACTGTCTTAATGATACTGGATAGCTCTCATATCCTTGAGTGAACTGTATACACACACACACACACACACACACACACACACACACACACACACACAAACACACAGAATAGGGACCACCCACTTAGCCTTTTGAGTTCTTTGAATCTTGGTTGATCTTTTGGTTTTCAGCAGTTTTGGAAAGATTTAAAAGTTATGCCTCCAACAAGATTCATTGCCTTAAATTTTGAACCAAGGAATCAAGCATTTGCAATATGAGGAATTTTCCTGTTTGTATTTAAATCAAAAAATCATTATTCAAAACACATATTACCATGTTACAAAAAATCCCTCAGTATGGCAACATTTTAAAAAATATGATAATTTCAAAATCATAAAACAGCATTATTGAATGTGATACTTTCTGTTTCTAGTACTTTCATGTGTAAAACCTACTCTTCTTTCCTATTCAAAATACCTGGCTCTTAAACCCAATATCTATTCTAAGATATGCATGTATGACAGTTTATGTATTATGAAGAATTATGTGGTTAATTTATTTGTATTAGGTTTCCAAAATGTTCCCTATCATGTATATTTTTTATTTTATGTCTTTGAAAATACTATTTTTTTAAAAAAAACTTAAACCTACTTTTGCTAATATTTACAATGTAATTCTAAAATGTCAAAATTTACATGTGTATTTCTTGAGGTTAAATTTATAACTGAGACATTTAACTACTAGGGAATATTACATATGTAGTATGAATTATTATATCACCTTGCTTTTGACTTCTTCATGACCTGCATTAATTCTTCATGTTTTTCAGTCTCAATAATTAATTGTAAACTAATGAATCCCATAATATATCTCAAATTATAAAAGATCATGTTGTCCTTCCGGAAGATATTTATGATGCTAACATAACACATTTTAATATTCAGTCTTTTTCTGCAGTTATTTCTTCCATATGTCATTTGACGAGGAACATGTGTATCTCCTATTTCATAAGTGACATATGTATTAAAGGTTATAATTCCATCTTGAATGATACACTAGCTGCATAAAATGACTTAAGTAAACAACTAGGTGCTTTTACAAGCATTTCAATCTGTATTGTTGACATATATTAAAAACAAGTTCAGGAAACTATTATTTTGTTCATGAAGAGAAGAGAACTATCACCACAGCAAGTCAGATAACCCAGGATAGGTCAATGAGACAGACACCTATGGTAACCAACACAACCCAAAGCAGAAGTCTAGAGACACTTAAAATCTCAACGACAATAAAGCAGACTTAAAACTCACCCACCATGACTCAGGGAACTGAGTGGAAGAGGGGGTGGAAAGAATGTAAGAGCAATGGTGGGGGAGACTATCCAGAGACATGGCCCCTCTCAGCAACAATACACAAAGGGAGTGGGGGAGAACTTGCCTACCTCGTGCTATGTGTAATCCCCTACCCCATGGACTGATCCAGTATGCCCAAAGAGGAGGATACCTAATGGATTGGGAACAGGGAGGAGGAAAATGGGTGTACCATCATAAGATTTGCTCACACAATGTATCTAATTTTGGATAATAAAGATATAAAAAAGAGAAATCTGAAATTTCTTCCCCATATATCCATTTGTACATATGTGTGTACATGTGCCATGGTGGACACATAGAGATCAAAAGACAATCTTGGGTGTTAATCTTTTCCTCTCATTTTATTTGAGACAGGGTCTCATTGTTTGACACTACAAATGCCAGACTAAGGGGCCCACAAGCTCTGGGGTTTTTGAGACTCTGCCTCGCATTGCTGGAGGTGCTTAGGTATTACAGACACATGTGTACATGTGTGACTTGCAGCTGATTTAACTTGATTTGGGAGATCTGAAATCTTGTGTTCAATCTTGTCCACAGTTTAATCTTAGCCATACATTTCAACCAAGAAATCTTACATGATTAATCCTTATTGAATCACATCAAAGCCTCTTAATTCCTTTATCTTCTAGATCCATTAGTCACTTGTGAAACACTCCCTTTGGATTTTCTGTGGTATTATTCTCAATATGTGTGGCAAAAAGGGATTTTTAAGATTTTCGAAAGAAAATATTTGTATGTGAATTTGTGTGTGTGTGTGTGTGTGTGTGTGTGTGTGTGTGTGTGTGTGTGTGTATTTATGGGTGAACTGGAGCCTCTTGCAGCTGTCAACAAACACAAGATACTTGCATGACTTTTTACATCCAGCCTGATGTGGGTTTCTTGGGCAGTGAATCTGTGCTATTAGATTTTGCAAGCATGCACCTTTAACCACTGATCTACTGCTCCTGCCTGATTTTAATCTTTGTGAGTTGAGGTAAAAATTTACCAATAATATCGTTTAATTTTGTGACTATGTCAGATATTCAGGTAAAACAATATGATTGACTGGTTATAAATGATTGATTGCTTTCTTTAAGGAATAATACAGGAATATATGTGCAAATATTAGCTCTTAAGATAGTGCAAATATTTCAAATCTTC
>PVHP010048766.1:0-11323 GCA_004024765.1 Zapus hudsonius
GAGCTTAGGGGTCCTTGTGTCGAAAATCCTTGGTTTCTGTCTCAATGGCCTATCCTGTGTTGATTGAATGACTGTGGTTATAGGTCCCTTGTTCATCTGTCATTGTCTGCTGGGTTCCCTATGGATCCTCCCCGATATGACTGTGGTGGCTCCTCTCTTGCCAGGATCTCAGCCATCGGCCTACAGTTGGTTGCCAGAAAGCATTTTAAGGAAGTGCTTTGTTTTTAAGTTGACAATTCCCATTCATATACACATGTACCCTGATCACAATCTCTTCCCACTGCCCTCTTTTGCCCTTCTCCCCAATCCTCCCCTCTACTGAACCCCTTCTTTCCAACTAGTCTCTCAGAGATTTTGAATGCTGATCCTGTGTAGAAAATGTCAGCCCCTGCGAGGGCATGAATACAACGGCCAAGTAGTGTCCGGAAGACATCATTGCAAGCACTCCTCCCCTCTGCCTCTTACATTCTCTCTGCCACCTTTTCTGCAATGGACCCTGAGCCTTGGAGGGTGTGAAGAGATGTCTCAGTGCTGAACACTCCATTGTCTCTTTTTCTCAGCACTGTGGTGGTGAGTTTTGTGTATCCCCAGTGATCACCACCAGTAGAAAAGAGAAGCTTCTTTGACCAAAAGTGAGAGTAGCATTAATATATGGACATAAACAAATATTTAGGAGGAAATTTGGTGGGCATATCCAAACAACAGTAAGTAGCTTCCTCTCTCTCTAGCCATATGCTTAAAAAAATTTTTTTTTTTGAAGCAGGGTCTTCTGACTGGCCCACTCTGCTCTGGAACTCACTCTGTAGTCTCAGGCTGGTCTCAAACTCCTACCTCTGCCATCCAAGTGCTAGGATTAGAGGGGTGTGCCACCACACATGGCTTGGCATCAGCTTTGGGTTCGATTTTCAATACCAGGAAGAAATTCCTCCCCCCCACGGAGTGGGCCTCCAATCGAATCAGAGAGCAGTTGATGTCTCCCCATTACAGAGATGTCACCGTTACACTAATTGGGAGATTTTGCCTGGCTGGCTGGCTGTGTGGCTTGCAGGGTCCACTGTAGGTTGAGACTATTGATGACTTTTCTTCCCCAGCAGGCTGCATAGCACTGGATGAATGCACCCTTTTTAAGAAGCAGAAGTGAGGTAGCATTTCAAGGTTTCCATGGACAAGAATAAACCTTGAATGAGAGCACCCTTCAGGCCCCACCCATCATCACTTTGATGCAGCCAAACTGCTGAGGCGGCCACCAAAGAAAGAAATCCTGGAGGCCAGGAGTGTGATGCATATTGTAAGTTCAAGGCCACCCTGAGACTACATAGTGAATTCCAGGTCAGCCTGGGCTAGAGAGACCCTACCTCGAAAAACTAAAAGAAAAAAAAATCCTCTAGAAATGACTGAAAATTTATTTCTCCTGGCCTTGGTTCTCTTATTATGGAAAAAAGAAAACAGCAAGTTGAACTGTAGGATTTATGGTGGTGCACACAGTGAGTTCGAGGCCAGCCTGACACTACATAGTAAAAAGCCCCATACACACATATGCACACGCTTGTATATAATGGGCATGCCCATCATCCTGGCACAGCAGCCATGCTAATCAATTTTAGTGTATGTGCTGCCGAGATTAAAAGAGGACTTTCCCAGAGACGAGTGCGGTGGGGAAGTGAACTGTGCCTTGTGTGAGGCCAGGGACGGTTAGGATGTCGGGGGTTTCAGCCAACTTTCCCATCCATCTGCCATGAGCACAGCCCAGTTGGTCTCAGTAAAGTGTCCCGTTTGTGAGCCTTGGCTTCTGGAGACAAAAGTGCTGCTATCTCTTCGTAGAACTGGGCACAACCGCGGAGCAGCACACACTACCATTCTTGTTAGGAGTTGGCAAACTCACAGTCAGCGCAATTGTTTCAGAAAGTGTGCGAGTGCACTATTGCTTCATGTTATTAATGTCTGCAGTGTGCTCAGAATGAAGGGACGGCTGGGGGTGGGGGCACATAGGCTTTAATTATTCAAATACATGCAGAATTTTACAGCCCTAAAGACGCCTTCCTGTAGCAGCACAATGTGTTAAGAGTCTACTGAGTACTCTTGGTTTGAGTTGTGAATTTAAAAGAGGCGCATTAAGTCTTTTGGGTTACCAGGTGACCAGGTGGTCCTTTGGGCATTCTAGCTGTGCGAAGAAAAGAAAGGAAAGGAAAGAAGCTGGGAGGCAGTCTTGCCTCCTAAGTCCCAGATTGTATTTACTCCTCTGTCAACTGCTGTTATTGTGGCTTTCCCTTCTTACTTAAAACAAAAAAAAGATTTTTATTTATTTGCGAAGAAGGGTGGGGGTGGGGAAGAGAAGAAAAAAGAGTGGGTGTGGCAGGGTCCTCTAGCCTCTGCAAACAAACTCCAGACCCATATGTCACTTTGTGCATTTGGCTTTATGTGGGTACTGGGGAATCAAATCCAGGCGATCAGGCTTTGCAAACAAGCGCCTTTATCCACTGAGCCATCTCTCCAGCCCTCATTTTGTTTTGGCTAAGATATACTTTGGGTTCTTTTATGCCCATGTCAAAGACACTCAGGGACAGGTCTTTATGTCCCCAGTGGAAGAATGATAGGGTCACTTCCCAGCATGCGAAAAGAAGGAGAAAAGATAGTGACAAAGTCAGGCCACCAAGGTGCTGTGGCTCAAAGTAGAAACGGCTTAGTTTTCCTAGTACTTGTGACAGTTTTAGGCAAACTCCATAGACCCCCTCCCCTTGAGTGGAAGGTGTCTAGCTACAGCTCAAACCTAGGCGCTAAAACCGATTGGTCAGGTATGAACCAACCATATGTCTCCCTGCTCACCTGGGGCAGGAAATACTCACTGAACAGATAATCCTGCCTCTTCCTCACCCACATGGTCTAGAAGAAGGGCTTCTGACTCTCTAGGGACCAGTAAGGTCTCCCCAGCCCCCACCACAGCCTGTGGTGAGGGGCTGGATTTCTCTTCCACCTGACTCTTTCCTTTTCATGATCTTTCCCCTTCCTGCTTGTTTAGCTGAACAGCATAAATTCTGTTAAAACTCTCCACGTGTTCTCCCCACACTGGTGGCTGGAGAACTCTGTAACTCCCCATGTCCCCTTAAATAATAAAGTCTCCCACTATACCTTACTATCTGGTTGTCTATGATTTTAATTCTTTAGCTTTGTAGACAAGAATTCGGGTACTCCTTAAATTTTGGGTACATTGGAATTTTCTGCTGGGCATTATGTAAATTCTAATCCTCAGCTCATCCTGCTACATACTCATCACCAAACCAATGAGTGACCTCTGCTGCTCATGGCCACTGGTATGAAGTGCTAAAGATCATAACTAGAAGAGCAGCTGGGCATGGTGGCACACGCCTTTAATCGCCCAGAAGAGGTAGGATGATTGCTATGAGTTCGAGGCCACCCTGAATTCCTCCATCGTGAATTCCAGGTCAGCCTGAGCTAGAATGAGACCCTCCCTTGAAAAGAAAAATAAATAAATAAATAAATATAAGATCAAACATGTATATATATATATGTATATATATATATATGAATCATGTTAGATGTTTTTTCTCTAGTGAATCAAAGGTAGTGTTTGTGGTAGAAGGTATTTTGGTAAGCAGTAAATCAAAAGTGTTCCTGAAGCAGTTGGTTAACAGGTGATTCCGACTTCAAAATATCATAATTTAGTTAGGGAGACAAATTAGATTGGTAATTAAGAATTAATGACTGTCATGTGATGTTAGCTTATAAAAAGAAAAACCAGTTATCGCAAATCAGATTGAGTTGAATAACTGGTTTATTTTGTAGTCAGAAATAAGGTGGTGTGAATAATTTGTATTATGAAGAGCTACTCAAGCTAAGAAATCTAAGATTGATTACACGTGCGGGCATGCGCGCGCACACACACACACACACACACACACACACACACACACACACACACACACCTACCTCCTTTGAGTAGGGAACGCCTATCAGTTGAGGAGCCTAATACATACTAGGCCTTGTTCTATGTTCTAGGACAACAAGATGGCCAGTGTATGGCTTCTTCTCTCTAGAGGTCACAAAGAGGCATTTTAGGATATGAGTTGGCTGCAGTTCTCAGGTCAGGCAGGGTGGGCAGAGTGTGGAGCTGAGTCCAGCTATGAGGACAGACCATGAGATGGTGAGACTTGGTCTCTTAGGGGGGCTCTAGGGAGAGCACAGGATGAGCGAGCCTGAAGGACACAAAGAGCTTGGAGCCTGAGGAAAGGGAAAGACAGGGAAGGGACATAGAAACTACAGTGGTGGCACCAGCTGAAATGGGGCCTTGTCACTGTAAAAACAGTCCATTTCAACAGATTTCTAGAAGATACTGAAAATGAGACAGTGACAGGACATCTCCATGGAAGTAATTACTTGGAAGATGAAACTATGCGTGAAGGATAGATTAGAATGGGTGAATTTTCCAGAAGCTGGGCAGAGACTGAAATCAGAGCCTTAGAGAGTGTCTCTGGAGACAGAAGCTGGACTCAAAGAGGGAGGGAGTCCAAAGTACTTGAAAAGGTCAAGAAGTAGGAAAATGTAGTACCACTGAGGCTAAGGGGAAGGAATTTCAAGGAGTGGGTTGTCAGGGTGGTTAAATGCCACAGAGAGGCTGAAGAGAATGAAAACCATGATAAAGCCATTCATTGTATAAAAAAACCACCCAAAAAACAAAAAGTACACTCTGTAAAACAGCCTGTGGGATTTTCATTTTAAAATTAAATGAAAATTATAAGATATTTATAAGCTCTGAAATAAAGCATAGAAGCAAATGAACATCAATGATTCAGTGACTTGTGGGCTGACATAACCCACTGCATAGCCACGGAGAGCTGCCTCTCTCTTTCCTGGTTTTGTTTTCAAAGCACCTCAGGACACTTTGTTTTGTCTGATCTTTGTATCATTCTTGGGATGATTATAGCCTAACAGAAATCACATTTTTTCTGTTTTCATCATGTACTTGCTGGGTTCCAGCTTGTATTTGTGCAACTGTTGATATTAACAAAAAATAACTATCCATGAACTTTGTGACAGAGAATGAAAGATGTCTCCTCTTGGTAGTTTCCCACATTTATACAGAATCAAGTGATTTCACTTCACCTTAAGTAGCTTTATGAAATGTCTCATTTCCACTTCCTAAGTGTGGGCAACTGTCAAGAACCCATACCAAGGGCTACACTCAGTGGATGAAGCACTTGCCACAGAAACTTGAGAACCTGAGTTCAGATCCCCAGCACCCACAAAAATGCCAGGTCACTGTGGCAGCTCACCTGTAATTCCAGCACAGGGGATCCCCAGGGCAAACTGGTTAGTGAAACTGGTGAGCTCTGGGTTGGAGGGAGACAGCCTGTCTCAGCAAATAAGGTAGATAATAAATGAGAGACACTCAACACCCACCTCTGGCCTCCACAGGCATGTGCTCACAAAAGTACCCCCCACATTCACATGTGTGAACTCACACACACACACACACACACACACACACACACCCTACACACATACATGTGAAAAAAAAAGAATCCATATCAAAATATTGCACAGGGCCAAATAAATAGGACTTTGATGCTTAAGCATCTTTTTTATTTGCAAGCAGAGAGAGAGATAGAGGTAAGAGAGAGAGAATGGGCATGCCAGGGCCTCCAGCCACTGCAAATGAACTCCAGATGCTGTTAGCCTGGTGTTTGAAGAGGCAAAATAATGAGAGAGACCCTGTCTCAATCAAGGTGGAAGGTCAGCACCAACATCCCAAGGTTGTCCTCAGATCACCACACCTGCATCATAGCACATGCACCAATATGTACATGCACCACTCACCATGCACACACACACACACACACACACACACACCCCAAAACTAATATGCAGATGCCTGAGTCTATTATCTCTAGTGAAGTCCAGTGGACTGGGGATATAGCTCAGTGGGAGAGTGCTTGTCTAGTATGCATGAGGCCATGTGTTCATTCCTCAGCACTGAAAAACAAACAAACAAACAATCCTAACCAGGGGCCGGAGAGATGGTTAAATAGCTAAAGCACTTGCCTGCAAAGCCTCACAACCAGGGTTCGATTCCCCATACCCATGCAAAGCCAGATGCACAAGGTGCATCTGGAGTTTGTTTGCAGCAGATAGAGGCCCTGATGTTGTGCTCTCTCTCTCTCTGCTTCCAAATATATATATATATATATATATATATATATATATATATATATATATATATATATATCCTAACCAACCAACAAAACCCACAAGTGTCTGGATTTCAACACCCCACACTGTCGACCCAGGAAGAGAGTGGAAGGAACAATAGCGGGAGCTGGTTCCTCATCTAGTTCCTCCCTTCTTCCCTCCCCGGCCTTCCGCAGGGCCAGTGAGGACAGTGAATAAGTAACTCCCCATCGGTGTTGGCAGGACTGAGTGTCATGGAAGCACACAAAGAGAATCAATCTACTGCCCTACATATCACCACATTCCGCTTCCCCTGCTTTGATAGCGCCAGATTCCTATGGTGTGTTTGGGACTTAAGTTTCCAAGGCCCAAAAAGCAGTGGATAAAGTGAGAGGGAGTCGTGTGATCCAGGACCCTCCAGTCCCTTAGGGGAGAGAGATGAGCTCACAGGAACTGCTCTTTGCAGCTGGGGAGGCATGTGGAGGCAACCAACCCACTGGAACGCAGAGAATTCCAAGTCTTTGAAATTATTTTATTAGCCCACAAAGAATTAAGCTTCATGATGTTTTTCAAACAGATTTTTGTTTTGTTTCCTTTTACCCATTATTCTCACCCACCCCTCCCCCATTCTCATCGCATCAAAGTCTTAAGACAGATTTAGAACCAAGGCAGAAGGGGGAACATGTGTATGAGTTGAAGAAAAGCACCAGTTTTCTAGTTTAACATCAGACAAGGGGCTGTAGTACCACCTATGGCCACAAGGGCGCAGTGCAGCTCAGCAGACAGAGGGACCCCAGCAGGCTGACCAGGGTTCAAAGGCAGGTTTCCAGGAAAACCCTCCCTAAAGCAAAACCCAGCCCTTGAACCAGGTGGAAGTCCTTCATCTCTATCATCTATTCCTCCCCCAAGTCTATCATAATTCGTGTGAAACTGACAAATATATGTAAAATTTCTCAGGGTTTATTACATGTCTCCTATTCCAGTAAAAATAATGGAAGTGAGAGAGCTGTTTGATATTTTATTGTTTAATTTATTGAGTTCTTTGTAGGTTCTAGATATTAGACCTCTATCTGTGTTGTAGCTGGCAAAGATTAACTCCCAACTCCCCACCATGGCTCAGGTGGCGTTAAGAATGTACGAGCCATGGGGGGGGGGGGATATCTAATGCATACACTTGATCTTAGCCAAAAGGCCCAGTAGCGATATCTAATGCATAAAAGGGAATGTCATCCTGGCTTCAATGGTTTTCTCTAATAATTTATGATACTGAACATATTGTTTTGTTAATGTGTATAATTTGATTCCAAGAAAAATGTTAAAAGGGGGGGAATAACAGAAGTAACTAAAATTTCCAAAGAACAGGAACTAACAAAATGATTTGTGGGATGCTCACACCTTTAATCCCGGCACTCAGGAGGCAGAGGTGGGAGGATCGCTGTGAGTTTGAGGGCACTCTGAGAGTAAAGAGTGAATTCCAGGTCAGCCTGGGCTAGAGTGAGACCCTACCTCAAAAAACAAACAAAACAAAACACCATAATGCCAATAATGAGAGCAATTTTAAAAAGTCTCTTCCAAGCCAGACATGGTGGCACACACCTTTAATCCCAGCACTGGGGAGGTGAGTTCAAGACCAACCTGGGTCTACAGAGTGAGTTCCAAGTCAGCCTGGGCCCTACCTCAAAAATAAATAAATAAATAAATAAAAGTCTCTTCCAGACATTACTTAAAGGTACGAGAAACGAGAAGCTGGGTGATGGCTCCACAGCTAAAGGCCCTTGCTTGCAAAGCTTGCCTGTCCAGGGTTCAATTCCTCATCAACCCATGGAAAGCTGGACAGACAGTCATTTGCAATTACAAGAGACCCTGATGTTGTGTGCATCATGCACACACACACACATGTGCAAAATACACAAATATTTTTGAAAGAAAAAATTTTAAATTAGCACATTAAAAAAAAAGGCATGGATGGGGAATCAGTGCGATATGCACCGGATCCCATACTCTTGGGCTCCCAAGAAAAGATGCACTATGGGACTGATTGACGGGAAGGGTACTAAAAATAGAAGCTAGGTAATCCAGAATGGTGTATATTTGTTAACCTATACTGACCTCACTCTCCGATGGAGATTGTGTTTGTATTTTTCAGGATGCAGTGAGAGAGTTGTGGCCCTTATAACTCTACCAACCAACTGTAGGCCAATAGCAGAGATTCTCGCAAGAGATGAGCCACCACAGTCATACCGTGGAGGATCCATATGGAGCCCTGCAGAGAATGATGGGATGAATAAGGGACCCACAGCCACAGCCATTCAATCAACACAGGATAAGCTAGTGAGACAGAAACCAAAGACCCCTAAGGTCACAACATTAAAGCAGCCTTAATACTCATCCACCACGACTCAGGTAACTGAGCGGAAGAGGGGTGGAAAGATTGTGAGAGCCGTGGTGGGGGAGACTATCCAGAGGCATGGCACCCCTCAGTAACAACACACTTGGTCCAGGAGAACCAGGCTGAGTACTAGGCTATCCATGGTCCCCTGTCACAAGGACTGATCCAGATGACCCACGGAGGAGGAGGATATCCAGCTGATTGGGGATGGGGAGGGGGGCATCAGGGAATTGGGGATAACAACTCATTGTTTGCCCACTAAATAATGTAACTCATTATGGACAATAAATATATATTTTTTAAAAAGGCATGGAAAATGAAAAAAAAAAGTTAAGTGCAAGCAAGTTTGGTGTGGTGGCACAGACCTCCTAGCATTCAGGATCCTGAAACAGGAGGAGTTCAAGTTGGAGCCCAGTCTGTGAGACATAGCGAGAGACCTTGTCTAAAAAAACACCCCTCAAAAAACCCCTCACAAAATTTTCACAACCAGAGAGCATATGTGATTATTCATCTATTTTCAAAAAAACACAGAAATGTCGTGGGATGATTCTCTCCGCAGTAGTATCTGTTTTGTTATAATGGGCATTGGCATCAAGTAGAGTTAATCATTCCAGTTTGTTTTTATTTCCCAGGTTGTTTTGGTTTTTTTTCTAGATATTTTATATGTCCATATGAGTTCTAGAATCACCTCGTCAATTCTAAAAAAAATACCATAGAATTTAACTGGAATGGCATTGAACCTAGAAATCAATTTGGGGGAAATTGACACAATTTATTTAATTGTAACTTTATTTAGGTTATTTTAAAATATATATTTTTATTTATTTACTAGAGAGAGAGAGAGAGAGAGAGAGAGAGAGAGAGAGAGAGAGAGAGAGAGAGAGAGAGAGAGAGAGAATAGCACACCAGAGCCTCCAGCTACTGCGTGTGTCCTAAGTGCTGGGATTAAAGGCATACGCCACCATGCCCAGCTTGAACTTATTTTTAAAAATTCTAATTGTGTGTGTGTGTGTGTGTGTGTGTGTGTGTGTGTGTGTGTGTGTGGTGTGTTTGAGAGCACCAGAGTCTCTTACCACTGCAAATGAATGCCAGTCTGGCTTCACATGGGTTGCTGGGGAATTGAATCCCAGGCTAGCAGGTTTTGCAAGCCTGCCTTTAACTGTCGAGACAGCTTCCTAGCCCTCTGAATTTATCTTGAGAAGTTTTGATGAGTCTTCGCTACTTCTGTCTGACAGCACACTAAACGGTGAAGCTCTATATGATTGGGAATTATTATACGAGTCTTCCATGTCATATGAAAGCGTCTATAAGCTTTTGGCTCACACTATTCTCTAGATGTCACATGAGAATAAGAACAGATGAGTAATTGAACTTGGAAAAGCAGTATTAATGCTTAATTCTTGTAGCATTATGAAGGAAGTTAAAATTCCTAGCCCAATGGTTATGATTCTTTTCAATAACACTATTTGAAAAGTTTAGATTGTGGAAAAACTGCTTCTAATATCTTGACTTCATCTAGGAGTAATTAGTAACTATTAAGGACAAAAGTTACAATACCCCTTCAAAGCTGAAAATGTAAAAACTATGCCACCATCACAGTTTGGATGGAAAAGGCCCTAATGCACACCAAAATGGATCAATTTCAATTATTTTATCAATGATATAATAATTATAAGTTTTCAAAAGTGGTGGTAAAAATCACAGTGAGTGCTCTTGGAACAGGCAACTCTACTCCATTAGTTTTTATTTTAAATATCAGGCAATAAATTAATGAATAATTTAGTAAACTACCTCTTAAACTTTTTTCATCTATGGTCGGTTTGTTAATTAATTAATTATTAATGTATTTTGGTTTCAGTGATTAAACCTATGCTTGCAGGCTCTCTTTCACTGAGCTACACATACAGCACTTATAATAGATTTGAAAAACTCTTTAATTTATTTGCAAGGATATATATATATATATATATATATATATATATATAGAGAGAGAGAGAGAGAGAGAGAGAGAGAGAGAGAGAAGAATATGAATGAGAGTGGGTGCACCAGGATCTCTAACAGCTGCAAACTCCAGATGCATGTGCCACTTTGTGCCTCTGGCTTTAAGTGGGTACTGGGGGATGGACCTGGGTCATTCAGCTTTGCAGGCAAGTGCCTTAACCGCCGAGCCATCTCCCTAGCCCATGACAGATATTTTAAATGTATTGAGCACGTGGGAAAAATACACTTCAGAGATCCCAAAGATAAAGATGCAGTCAAGGAGAACAGTGACGTTTTCCAGGGGCTGAGGACATAGCTCAGGTAGTGAAGTGCTTGCTTTGCAAACATGAGGACCAGAGTTTGATCCCCAGAACCGACATAAAAAGTCAGGTCTGGTGGGTTATGTTTGTAATCCCAGGAGCTCACTTAGAGTGAGGAGAGGGAGAGAGTGAGATATAACTCTTTCCAGACATACATTCATGCATTCCCTTATCCTGCCACTGTGTGGCAGTGTAACGACAAGCAGCCAATCACCACCCAATGCACAGGTAACCGACCTGGGGTCTAGATACAAATGAGAGCCTTGGTGGGAAGAATATCCAGAGACACGGCCCCCCTCAGCAACAACACACTAGGGCCTGCAAAACCTGGCTGACTCCTAGGCTATCCATGGTCCCCAGCTTCAAGGACTGATCCAGACGGCCCACGGAGGAGGATATCCAGCTGATTGGGGATGGGGAGGAGGGGCATTGGGAAACTGGGGATAACTCA
>PVHP010048767.1:0-12408 GCA_004024765.1 Zapus hudsonius
GTTACATTCTTACTAGTTACTTCTTCATTCTTCTTTTTCTTCTCCTTCCCGCGCTCAGGATGTACAGGAATTTTAAGTCAAACTACAGCCTATCAGCATTACATACGTATGCATTCACAATTGGTCCAAATACACGGAAGCATGCCAGGCATTAAGCCATTTCCATACAAGGCGATAATAAATTCTCTGGAAATGCACACCATGTGGAGGTAAAGAACAGAGGCCAGGGCCATCTTCTCAGCAGGCACTCAAACAAAAGAAAAAGCCCGCGCTGCCTCCAGTAGGTGGGCGTGGCAAGGTTTGGCCCTGGGAATGGGGCTGGGCCGCCCCACCTCCTTACCTCACAGGAAGGGCTCACTACATGCTATTACTTGTGTGGGTGTTATTTTTCCTTTGTTTAAGTATAAATTTAACTATTCAAAAATTATTTGTAGGTGTCTGTTTTGGCAATGTATACTTTTTGTCATTTAATTTGTTTTAAAATCTTTTTGTATGAATTAAGGCCATGTATTTATTGTTTTTATTATGTAATATTATTTTTGATTGAAACATAAATTGTGCATATAGGGCTCAATGTAATGCTTCCAAACATGCATAAAATGTGCAATGACCCATTCCAGACTTTCTTTATCTATTTTCCTGATTTTCGTTTCTATTTTTAAAGTCCTGCCTTTAGATTATTCACACTTAATATTGGACTCCCTGGTTTAGGAAAATCACCAAAGGCCCAGGATAACTGTAGTTTCAGATGATCACTTGGATTTTTATTTGCTACATACCTAGGATATTTTATGAATTATATCCATTTTTTCTTAAATTGGCTTGGCTTGGGTGTAATTTTTTTTGCAGTATTGGGGATTGAACCCAGGACCTCACACATGCTAGGAAAGTGTTCTACCACTGGGTTATATCATCAGTGCTCATTTGACTTTTTATTTGGAGACACTACTAAGTTTCCCAGGTGGACCTTAAATTTACTCTGTAGCCCAAGTAGGTCTTGAAGTTGCTATTCTCCTGCCTCAGCTTACCAAGTAGCTGAGAATATAGGTCTGTGCTATCAATGCTGTAAATTGTCAAAAATATTTTATGTTTGAACATATATAATAAAAAAACCTCTGAAATGTACATTACAGTGTTATCAGCTAGCATGTCATTCTCTTCTAAAACATTCACATCATCCTAAAGGAAAACCCCATATCTATTAAGCAGTTATCTTCCTTTCTTTCCCATGCTTTCTGGAAAAACTTACTCTGCTTTCTACTTTTATGTATTCACTTATTTTGGATATTTCTAGAACAGAAAGCATATATTTTAGCTTTTGTGTCTGGCTGCTTTGACTTAATATTATGTGAAGTTTCTTGTATTTTTTTCTAGATTCTGAAACAATTTTGTATTGGAGAAGTTTCAGGACATTTCATGTCACATATAATTTCCTGAAAATAGAAGTCATATATCTATTTATTATTAATGGTACTTTGAGTAGGAAATTCAGGGACTTTACTGAAAATCTCTTTTGACTGGATCCCATCACATAGATTTGTGAAACGTTCATTCAATGCTTTGCTTCTTTTTATGGCAAGGATAAGATTTTTATCTAATATTTGCGTAAAACGGAGAACATTGAAAATATAATGTTGTATATTTTGTCTGGGAACATTGTAGATCAGTGGTAGAATGTTCGAATAGCATATTTGCCGCCCTAAGTTCGATTTCCAGCACCACAAAATAAATAAATACATGAGTAAATAAAAATAAAAAAACAACCGGAGCATTAAGAAAATATGTCAGTGGGCTGGAGAGATGTCTCAGAGGTTAAGGCACTTACCTCGAGTGACTAAGGTCCCTGGTTCAATTCCTCAGAACCCACATAAGCCAGACCCACAAGGTGGTGGCCCTGGTGCACTCATTCTCTCTCTCTCTCTCTCTCTCTCTCTCTCTCTCTCTCTCTCTCTCTCTCTCATCTATCTATCTTTCTGCTTGAAAATGAATCAATAAAATATTTTTGAAAAAGAAAATATGTCAGTGAATGGAGAGACTGTAAAAGGGAATTGAAAGAATTGGGGGGAAGAAGGATGGGGGGAACTCATATAGTAAACTAAACCGATATGAAATGACACCATAAGACCATAACTTTTATAGAGTAGGCTCCTTAAGAAGCTGAGGGTACCACCTGGTATGAGGGGCCATGAATAGAATGGGAGGAAGCCTAAACTCAAGAATAATTGTTGAGGCCTGCATCTCCCTGTCCCAATTATTGGTTCCTTCCCACACTGAGCTGTTGATCAATGAGCTCCACAAAGTATGACAGACTTCTGTCAAAGCTCTTGAATACATGTACCAGGCCTAAGGTAAGACAATATTGCTGAAGAAATCACAGAGTGTCATCCTACAACAACACCAAGAGATCCTTCTAGATCCAGAATGGTAACCAACTCCCAGATGGTAGGTAGCATGTATAGCACTGGAAGGTGTTGCGTGAGCTGCCAGTGGAAATTGGTCAATGATATTTGGAGAAAGCAGAGACCACTGATATACAATATAGACAGTTGTCACAAGAATGCTGATCACACGGCTGTATGGAAGAAACCAGCAATTCAAGAAATGCTCATCTGTGCATTAGCAGTGCTAAACCGAGGAGGGTAATCAATGGCTTACTGCTTGGCTAAGAGATCCACTTAGTGGTAAGGAAACCTTAACTAGACGTGGGATTCATGACAAAATCCTTTGGGGACCAAGATCTTGGGCTCCTGGGGGAAATTCCCACTACCATAGATCTACAGAGAGGCTACACCCATTAGGAGCTAGCCAAAATAGCAAGGCTGTCTCATTTAACCTATGTTGATCTCACTCTCCAATGGAGATTCTGTTTGTATTTTTCAGAAGGTATTGAGAGAGCCAGGAACAACCCAATTCTACCAACAAGACATTGGATGAAGGCTGACATTCTGGCAGGAGAAAAACCACCCCTGGCCTTCACACAGGGCCCAAATGAAACCTATGAGAAAGTGACGAGACAAACAGGAGACCAATCACCACAGCAAGTCTGATAATCCATGAAAGGTCAGTGGAGACAGACACCAACAATACCCAACACAAACGGGGCAAAATGGTCCAGAGATACTTAAGATCTCAACAATAAAGCAGACCTAAAACTCTCCTACCATGACTCAGGGAACTGAGAGGAAGAGGGGGCAGAAATAATGTAAGAGCCATAGTGGGGGAGAATATCCAGAGACATCACCCCCCTCAGCAACAATACTCAAAAGGGAGGGGGAAGAAAAGGAAAAACTGGCTCCCTCTGGTGCAGTTCATAACCCCCTAACCTATGGACAGATCCAGTATGCTCACCGAGGAAGGACTCAAGTGGGTAGGGGACAGAGAGGAGGGAAATGGGGATACCTTCACAATATTTACTCAAAGAATGTATATACTTATTCATAATAAAGATAAAAATATATAATTTTATTTCATTCATAGTTTTAATTCTACAGCAAATTTCACCTTATGAACTGTCAGAAAAGAGAGATTTTGTGAAAAAGGCTCTAGCTTCACCATAGGAAAAAACAAGTTTCTTGAATTAGGAAACATGTAGAGTGATTATCATATGGGAATTGAACCCAGGTCCTCACTTCTTATCTTTTTCCTACATATCAATTCTTTTTTTCTTTTGAGGGGGGGTTGGTAGAATCTTCCATTTTAATTGTCCTCACATATCTATGTCCCTGGGCCAATAAGTACTCCTTCTGAGCAACAACCTTATACTCCATCCCCACTTGCCTCCACTATTCTTAGCATCACGGAGGGGTGGGCAGGTTTGCTTTGTGAATGTGATCCCTGCCCTGGTCCTTTGAAGCAGCTGCATATATCTAGAATTTTGACTTCAACCCAAAAGTGTGGCCCTCCTTCCTGTCTGGTGTTCTCTCCCAGTGGGAGGAAATCTACCACTTGCTCCCTGTTCTCACTTGCTTCTTTCTTCAAGGGGGCTTTGTCTAATTGGCAGCAGCCCTGACAGTGTTCTACTGTCAGTGGTTTGCTTTATAGCGTCACAGCTCAGATGGCTCTCACTCCTGGGTTCTATAGGAATTGATTCTTACTAGCTCTTCAATATTAGTTGGAGTTAGCAATTGTTATTCAAAGTGATGAAAAGAGGTTTTTTTTGTATAAGATAACCAAGCAAACAACATGGGACCTGCCAGTTTGGGAAGAATTTGCAGAGGACTTTTGAGCTGTTAGAACACAATGTTTATCTGTTGAGATAAACATTGCCAGAATTCTAAAGGTCTTTTCCTTTTCCATTTATCATGTGCCATTTTGCTTTGGATCAATATTGTAGATTTAGAAGCAACCATTAAAGGTGAGCATCCTTGCAGTTAGCCAATAACTGCCTTTCACTGTCAAGTGCACTCATTTTATTGAGTGAACCAATCCAAGCTTGACCGAAGACCATTGAAGTCTGGACCTCTGAAGTAAATGGATGTGATCTTTGTGGCTACATATCATAGTTTGCCTTTTTATCATCTTGTGTTCATGTCTGGCAAGTTTTTTTTCAAATGAATAGGCTTTATTTGCACAAATTGTCCCTTATTTGCCTCAGTTGGATAGGAATAGTACAGTATAGACATACTTTCATCTAGAACCATGATTTGAAACAAGGGGGAATTTTACCTCTTAAGAACACTGGCCACTATTTAGAAATATTTTTGCTTGTCACAAAAAAAAGTGTACTCTAGGCTCGTAGTGGTGCCTTTGTTCATTTGTGCTACTATAACAACACATCATAAGTGAGATATTTCTTTGTTTTTTATTTATCCTGGGGCTCAATCCTAGGAATTTGTACATGCTAGACAAATACTCTTCCAATGAGTTACACACCTAACCCTTGTAGATGAGTAATAAATGAAGAACAGAAATTAGTTTCTAACAGTTTTAGAGGCTAGAAAGTCCATGAGCAAGGCACTGGCTGGTTTATGGTCTGGTGAGGGCCTTCATGCTGCATCCTTATGTGGCAGGATAGGTGAAATCTGTGTCCTCACATGGTTAAAGGCAGAAAACAAAAAGGGAACTAAGTCCATTGTGAAGTTTCTATTACAAGGCCTAGATCACATTTATATGGAATACTACTGCATTGGAAATTATGTTACAATATGAATTTGAGGAATACTACAGAGTTAGATGCCCAGGATGCCCACAACAAAGAATCTTCCTTTCTAGATGTCAATTTTGTCTAGGCTAAGAACTTCTGATCTGCACGGGAGCATTTCTAGAATTTAAGTCTTATTCCTTCTTAGTCCCAGATGATTTTCATTAGGTTTTAAAACTCCCTTTTAGGTCTTCCAGGTCAGTATTTTGCTTTTGGTATGAATATTTTAACATAAAAATGTCAAAGACCCAAGGTTTGGGCTATTTTTCTTTTTCTAGCTCAGGAAACTTACCATCTGTATTCTAGTTGAATGTTTCTCAAAATACAGCGCTCATTAGGCTGTCTGCCTATAGTAGCCTAAGTAGCTCTTTTCAGATATCTCCACTCAGCTGAAGCCAGGATTCTTCACTTTACCACAGAAAAGAATTTCAGGACCTATAAGTATGATTGGAGTTTATTATAAAAAGATTTTAACATAGATTAAACATGAATGTCAGTAAGAAGAGATGCACTTAGGGAGAGTACATACTCATGTGGGTGTGGGCTTTTCAAGAAAGTCATGTTTAAGTGTCTTTATAAAACTATACATATGGCTTGGTGATGGCTTCTGGAGAGACTTTCAGGAAATGGCATTTGAATATGATTTCTATACTGTTCAATAAGAAGAGACCATCTATGTCTTAGGAGTTTGTTTTATTCTGAGAAGGATAAGGAGGATGAAAGATTGTCTTTCAATCTTTTACATGACAAACCTGAGTTTTACATAAGACATGGTTATTGTGTATTGGTGATATAAGGAAATAACTTAGTCTAACCTCAATTATTTGGAGAATTAATAATGGAAAATTTACCTCACAAAGCATCTAGCATTTCATTGTTAATGAACATTATTGTATGTGTGTGGTGAGCCACATGATTGAAAACTGTAGGAGTTACCCTGAAATCTCAGCTCTGATGACATGAATTGAATACCAAGAAAGCACAGTCATTTGCAAATAACACTAATGCTAATCTAAGAAGATCAATTTCTATTTTCAGCACCAACTACAAGTATTTTTTGGTGCTTGTAAATCTTTGGCTACCTGAAATTCACAGGTAAATGTTCCACACCTAGGAAAGCACAGTTAACACATGAGAGTTTCAGTCACATAAAATGCTATGATAGCTTCACAGTATTTGAACTTCTCATACTTGATTTTCATAGATAGGGATCTTGTGTAAATCAATCTTTTCATTTGTAGGAGGAAAAGGTGCCAGAGATGAGATTATTTCCTATGCTTAAAGTAGGCTGTGTAGGGTGGTGGGGGGGTGAGATCAGATGGCTGCAAGGTTTGTTCCCTGCTCTCCAGATGACTCATGCCAATAGTCTTCTTAATATTGAAAGGTATTCACTTATCTGTCTTGAGAGAAGTGGAAAGCCTTACTTTTATGTGTTCTGGTTATAACCATGTGAAGAACACACAAATCAAATGATTTACTAGAGAATGGATGATGGGAAAAGTTCATTTTCTTTAGAATACAGCAAATCTTGGCTGATGATTTGTTCAGTGGTAGAACACTTGCTTAGCATGTGCAAGGCTCTAAGTTCAGTCGCCAGTATGACAAAAATAAGGAATACAACCAAAACGATTACTTAACTGAGACATACAAATTTATCAACTAATAATCAATTTTCAGAGCATTTGTGAATTTCAAAATACACTTTGATAAAATTATAGTCAGAATATTTTTTAACATTTTATTTTGGTAAGATTCATGAATTCATACAAACAGGAAGACCCACATAGTGTGTCCCCATGCACCTGCTACCCAGCATTAGCAGCCTATTTACCCAGTTTTGTTTCACTTAGAACTACTACTGATTTTCCTATTGTATTTAAAAGCAAATCGCAAAACATTGCACCCTTAAATACTTAAGTATGCATCTCTTCAGGCATTTTTACAATTATCATATTCTCATAAATTATAGGAAATTAAACTACAATTGTTTGATATCAGCTGGTAGCCAGTTGGTATGTAAATTGCTCCAGTTATTCACATGATGGTATGTTTAATCAGAATTTAAACAAGTCTATACATTGCAATTGAATAGATCTCTTCTATTTAATAAAGATTTTAATATTTCTCTTTTATATAATTTAGATAAAAATGTCAATACTTCAGAGAATCTTATTTTACTTTGTTTTATATATTTATTTGCAAGGAGAGGGAAAGGGAGGGAGGAAAAGAGAGAGAAAGCGAAAGAGAGAGAGAGAATAGATGCACCAGAGCCTCTAGCCATTGCAAACAAGCTGCAGATGCATGCCCCACTTTGTGAATCTGTCTTTTTCTTGGGTATTGGGGTATTGAACCCCAGGTCACTAGGAATTACAGACAAGTGCCATGTCTCCAGCCTACTTCAGTGAATCTTTATGCCTTTGGTATACTAATTATATCATATTTGGTCAGATATCTATGGATGATAACTATCCCTTCCTTTTCCTTCCTTCCTTTCTTCTTTCTTTGCTTCCTTCTTTCTAATCTCCCTTTATCCTTTCCTGCCTTCTTTACTTCTTTTGTTTTTGAGAAAAAGGGCCAAAGTGCAGCTCATGCTGGTCTTGAACCCATGATCTTCCTGCCCCAGCATTCCGCGTGCTGAAATTATAAGCATAAGCCATCACATCTACCTTACAGAATTTCCTTCCTAACCAGTGAAATTTATTTTTAATTTTAAATATTTTTATTTATTTGCAATCAGAGAGAGATTGAGAGAAGAAAGATATACAGAGAAAATGCATGTGCCAGCATGCACAGCAATTGCAAATGAACTCCAGATGCATGTGCCACTTTGTGTATCTGGCCTTATGAGGGTCCGAACCAGGGAATCGAACCAGGGTCATTAGGCTTTGCAGTCAAGCTCCTTAATCATTGAACTGACTCTCCAGTCCTCAACATTTATTTTTAAATTGACAAATAATAATTGTGTACTATTAAGCACAAAGTGAATTTCTGTTTATTTATGTTTTTGTTCTTTGGATACAAAAATCTCTCTACATAGTTCCATATGATCACTAACTTGCCATCTTGTGTTTTCTGCCTCCTACGTACATGTATCATAGATATGCAACTCCATTCCCTTCAATATGATATTTTGGACTATGTATATTTTGTAAAAAGATTAAATCAAATCATGGGAGAAAATACTTGTAAACAATATTGGGTAAGGAGTTAATAAACAAATTATATAAGGAACTTACATAACTCAACAGCAATCTGCCAAAGATTATAAAATGGACAAAGAACCTGAATACACATTTTTTCAAAGAAGGTAAACAGAAGACTAGCAACCACATGGAAGGGTGCTCAGCCTCACAATAATCAGAGTAATGCAAATCCAAGCCACAGTGAGATATTGCTTCATACTTTTGGTGATGTGTTTGTTCCAAGGAAATAAACTCAGAATGTCAAAGAGCTACCAGCTCTTCCATGTTGATTGCAGCATGATGAACAATGACCAGAAATGGAGTGTTCGCTAACTGATGAATAGGTAAAAAAAAATGTGGCACATATACAAAAGGAATACTATTCAGTCACAAAAAGAAAGAAATTCTGTTGTTTGTGACAATTGGGATGAAACTGATGAGCACTGTGCTACATACATGAAAGACGCCCCAGATAGAAAAACAAACACTACTATGTGATCTCATTTATTGTGGAGTCTAAAAAAAGTTGAATTTGTAGAAACAGAGAGTTGGATGGTGGTTGCCAAGGACTAGGGGTGAGGAACAAAGGAGATATTTGTGAAGTGGATAAAAATGAAAGTGATATGATGAATATGTTCTCAGGACCTAAGGTATAGTGACTATAAATAACAATGCTGTAGTTTGATTGAAATTTGTTGGTTGATCCTAAGTGTCCTCAGTATGCATATATGTGAGTGCATGCGCACATACAAATATGTTAACTTTTAGTTGTTGAATATGTTAACTTATATATGTTAATTATTTTTCAAAATGTGTATATCAAATTACCTCATTGCTATCCTTGAAAACATACACTCTTATTTGTCAATTATGCATCAATGAAGATAGAAAACATGAAAAATATATGTTTTTATGTTTGATAAATCCAATCCTGTTTTTCTTTTTCAGGTTGTGTTTGGATATTTTAAGATAAGCCATCTCTATTTTTCAGATCTTTTATGTAAAATCCAAAATAAATCCCTGGAAAAATAGTTGCATGTCACGAGATTTTAATAAAGTAATAGATTATATAATAAATACACTAAAATCAAAATGGCTTTATAAGAGATAAACAAACATGGCATGGTGGCTCACAGCTTTAATTCCAGCACTTGAGAGGTTTAGGTAGGTTTAGAAGATTGTCAGGAATTCAAGGCCAGTCTAGGCTGCAGAGTGAGTTCCAGGCATTTTAGGATAGAGTAAGATCCCATCTTAAAAAAAAAAAAGACAAGCCGGGCGTGATGGCGCACGCCTTTAATCCCAGCACTCGGGGGGCAGAGGTAGGAGGATCACCGTGAGTTCGAGGCCACCCTGAGACTACATAGTGAATTCCATGTCAGCCTGGGCTAGAGTGAGACCCTATCTCGAAAAACCAAAAAAAAAAAAAAAAGACAAACATTATCATACTCATAGATGTAATGAAGTGTATGGTCTCATTCACGGTAAAATAAAGTACATAGAAAAAGTTAACACACTGCATCCAAAACTTCCTGGCGCTCATCACCACAAGTTAATGACTCACTCTCAACTCAGATGCCAATTGCAAGTCCTAGGTCACAGGTACTTCACATAGACTTCAGATAAAACTTCCTGCAATGGCTCACAGAACTCAGGAAGTTACTTTACACACATTTCTGGCTTCAAATATAGGAATGAGTCATCAAATATAGGAATGAGTACATGAAGAGGTACCTAGGACAAGGTCTGGGAAGGTCCTCAGTGTAGGAACTTTCTGCTCTCATGGAGTAAGGGGGCAGGGCGGACAGTTCAGAACTCTCAGCAATTTCAGGGCAGCGCTGGTAAGTCCCTGGGGAAATAGGGGATCCACGACAAAAAGCGGGGAAGTTTTTACTCCTGTTTGTAAGCAAAGAAGGGGCGGGAACAGTTTCCTTTCGCAACTGCAGAGCAAATCGAAAGAGAAAATAAAAAATTTTTTGAGATGGGCGCTTCTCCAATTTTCCTGGCTCTTAACGAGCTGTTATTATCCAAAGATCTGAAAATAAGGAAACAAACTCTAAGGGCTTTTCTAGACAAATGTGATACAGTGGCTCCATGGTTCGCTGTCTCAGGCAGCTTAACACTAGCCGGTTGGGACAGATTGGGAAGAGACTTGGACTTTGCCTCGGAACAAGGCACCCTAAGGGGAGGGGTCAGACCTATCTGGAAGTTAATCAGGAGTTGCCTGGATGATCAGAGATGTTATCAAGCCATCTCTAATGGTCAAGCAGCTTTAGAAATGGAGCAGGAGGAGAGATCTATGGGCTCGCAAGAAATTAAAACAAAGGAGAAAGCAGAGAAAAAAAAGCTTTACCATCAGTTACCGGTAGTAGGGTCTGAGGATGATTCTAATTCAGAAGAGGAAATGCAGTCACTTGCAGATTTATTAAGCCAGACTGGGATTAGAAAAAAAGAAAGAAAAAAGACTAAGAAAACAGAATGCTGTGAATGTGGGCGGGTAAATAGAGACAGATACTCCACACTGCAGCCCACGACTCCTTCACCTCCGTCATATCATGAAAAGATCTCCCAGCCAGTGAGCAATACTTTTAACCCTGAAGTGTGGAAGGCAGTCTCTGAGGAATGGGTGGTAACATGTCCTGTGTTCTTAGATGCCAATAATCAGAGAGAACACCGGGCTTTAGATTTTAAGGTAGTGAAGTCCTTGGCTGAGACAGTTCGCACCTATGGAATTAATGCTTCTTTCACTATAGCTCTGGTTGAATCTTTACATCGTTTTGCTATGACTCTCAATGATTGGGGTAACTTAGTTAGAGCCTGTCTAAGCCCAGGACAGTTTTTAGATTGGAAAGCCTTTTTGATAGAGCTAGCTAGAGAGCAAGCAGCAAGGAATGACCGTAATGGACAGCCTGCATGGGATATCGATATGCTGTTAGGACAGGGTCGCTTTGCTAATCAACAGACAGGTTACCCTGTGGAGGTCTATGAGCAAATAAATAAAATAGCTACAATGGCGTGGAAATCATTACCTAATAAAGGAGAAGTGAGAGGTAATTTGACAAAAATCTTGCAAGGTCCTCTAGAGCCATTCTCAGATTTTGTAGCTAGGATGGTAGAAGCTGCAGGGAGAATTTTTGGAGATCCAGATACAGCAATGCCCTTAATTAAACAGTTGGTGTATGAGCAATGTACAAAGGAGTGTAGAAATGCCATCACCCCTCACAAAGACAGAGGACTAGAAGTGTGGATGAAAGTTTGTAGAGAACTAGGAGGTCCTTTAACTAATGCAGGACTTGCAGCAGCTGTAATGCAAATAACGCAGGGAAAAAGAGGAACAGCTAACGCTTGCTTTAAATGTGGCAAGATAGGACATTTGAAAAGACAGTGTGTCTCAACAGCCTGGTTTGTGCCCAAAATGTAAAAAAGGAAAGCATTGGGCAAATGAATATAGATCAGTGAAAGACATAAACGGACAGTGGATTAATCAAGGAGTTGGCAAGTCAGGTCCAAAAAACGGGAAGTGGGGCCCTTGTCCTCAGGGCCCAGAAATATATGGGGCAATGGAAAATCAGGAAATAACATGGGGACTTTCACAACTGAAACCCAACTTGCAGAACCCCAAGAGCCACATAGGGCTACAGCAGGATCCGCAGGATTGGACCTCTGTGCCACCTCGCGACTTGTATTGACTCCCTGAATGGGAGTTCAATTAATTGACTCTGACATTCAGGGTCCTCTTTCAAAAGGTGCTGTAGGTCTTCTGTTAGGTAGATCTTCTACATGTTTAAGAGGCCTTAGAGTGCATCCAGGTGTTATTGATCCTGATTTTACAGGTACTATAAAAATTATGGTAGAATCTCCAAAAGGAATTACAGCAATTTCTCCAGGTAATCGTATTGCTCAGCTTCTTTTATTGCCTAGTATGCATAATCTTTTTACAGCTAAAACAACAGAACGGGGGAATCAGGGATTTGGGTCCACTGGAGTTGATCTGACATACCTATCTCTAGAGCTAGATCAACGACCAATGTCAGAATTGAAAATAGAAAATAAGAAAATATTAGGACTTTTAGATACAGGGGCTGATAA
>PVHP010048768.1:0-12416 GCA_004024765.1 Zapus hudsonius
AGACCCCACCCTAAGGCTATATAAAGGGGAAGAAATTCTCTCCTTGCTCCTCCTGCCTGTTTGTTGTTTTGTGTGTGTGGTGTAGGTGATGGGTCTTTCTCTCTGCTCGGACCTGTAAAAGAGGGCCAGCCTCTTTCGCTGTTAAGGAACTTGCCCTCAATCTGTAGTTTCAATAAATACTTTCCTCCCCCAAATTGTGCCTGGTTTGAAGATTCATCCCAGCAGCATGTGGCTGTCCGTGACACTCTCCTTGCAAATAAGTAAATAATTTTTTTTTAATGTCACACAGTCACAGTGCTATGATAGAACTCATGGGTTCGGTGCCACCCAGGGAGCTTCCTGGTGTGCCATCCTGGCATTTTCTCAGCCATAGCTGACTGCTTTGCATTTTCCTTCCACTGACTCTGAGACCTGCTTTGGTTGTTACACTTAATACTGTGCTGGTAAATGGCAGACTCCAGCCATAAAATGAGGCTTTTATTTACTTCCTCTTTTATCTCTTCTGACCATTTTCCAAAGGCTTCTGTTCAGGACTCTCAGAACATCTGAGCATGAAAAAATGGAGCTAGCTCTGTTCTGTGGGGTTTGTAAAGCATAGGAAAAGAACAGGTTGAGTTTCCAAGACACAGAACTGACTCCAGAGAAGTAAAATCATTCAGTTTTAATGTGGATATGACTATTACTAGCACATTAAAAATAAGTTGCGATAATTAATCAGACATTTATCCTTGATCTACCCTTGTGATGGTTAAGTTTATTGTCAAGTCAACTTGACCTGTTTAAGAATCTACAGTAATCTAGGGTGGGTCTCTGAGTTTGCCTGCAGAAAGGATTGACAAAAGGAGGAGGTCCCTCCTCCAGAGTGAGCCCTTCCCCTGTAGTGGGTGGCCCTTCCAGAAGGGGACAAAATATAAGGAAGCTTGAGGGGAAGGGAGCCTCTCTTCCTTCCTCCCCTGGCTGCTGGTGCTAGTTCATGACTTGTACTCACATTCTGCTCTCCTACCTTCCTGGACATTGGAACCCAATTTCCTTGGACTCACATCATGGACTGAAGAGCAGCCGCTCCCCAAGGAGCCTTCAGGCCTTCAGGACTAAAGAGCTAATCTTTCCTTCACCTGTGGGCCTGCAGGCTGCTATTGTTGGACTGTCATAAACTACCCCAATAAATTCCCCTCTTACTACAATCCATTCTATCGACTCTTTCCTTCAGAGAATCCTGACTAATACAACCCTCATTTCTAATGCTTGCCATCAAATTCACTCACATGTACCCTGATAAAGAAAAAAAAAGGTTGTGCAGAGAAAGCAAATATGTTTACATAAAAATGTGAGTAAAGTGGCAGTTTCCTGACTGGGTACTGCTGAAACTATTGCTTGCTAAGTATAGTCCATGTTACCCCTAGACTGGATTAATTTTTAATGTAGAAATCCAATCTTTTTTTTTACATACATTATATTTGAAATGATTTCTGAGTCTGGGAAATAAAAATAATTAGTGGAAAATTACAAGAATCTTTGTAACACTTAACCATTTATGACTAACCATTTTCATGCCCAATCTAAAGATTGTGAGAGGGGGAAGGTGGTCTGAGACCATGACTTTGATTTTTCCAAGCCCATCTAACCAGTTAGGCACGGCTACACACTTCGCTAACCCTAGGTCTTTGGGGAGCAGAGACCAGAGAATCATGGGGGCTCATTGATGGCAAATTCTAGAATTAATGATTGCATCTCAAGGAGACAAATGGGCAGGTGAGGGATGAAGGAAGACACCCACTGTTCTCTTCTGGTTTCTGCAGGTGAGCACATGTGTGCTACATACACACACACACCACATGCTATGAACATGTGTACACACTCATTGAAATGGAAATTCTCTTCTTGGTTTAGCCTCGCCTTGTCTCATATACTCAGTTATCATTTTGAAGGAGAACTATAGCAACCGTTTTCAGTCACATTCACGTGCTCTTTGGTGAACGTGGAAATGCTCAAATGAGACCAAAAGTGGGCAGAGAAAGGGAAATTGAGAAGAGTGGAATGACTTGATCCTGTTCTTAGAGTAACCATCTAGGCAGCCTTGGCCAAGGCCATTAACCTCCCTGGGTCACATTTGTGAAGATGAAGAGGCTCACCCCAATGGCATATCATTTCAGATCAAGTGTCTGGATGTTGGGGTGAATGAACTCCGTGATTCCTGGTGTTGTGATCAACTCTGTGTCCCGGTCAGTGGGTGAGAGTGGAGGTGAGGTGGAGGTTCTGATGCTGACTGCTGCTAATTCACTACTTCTAAATAGGCTTATCCTGGACTCATTTCTCTTTCTTGGTCTCTGTGGCTGTGTACCTTGGCATCAAGACAATGGGGGTACTGGATTGGTTCAAGCATCTGCTGTAAACTCAGTGTGTTCTGAATGCTTGGTCCCCAGCTGATGGCCATTTTGGAACCTTGTTGGAGGCGGGTTGTTGGGATGGGTTTATGGGGGTTCTAGCCAGCTTCCCCTTGCCAGCTTTTGACATACCATTATGCTGCTGTTTGCAGTGCTGTGGCGGAGGTGATGTCCACCCTCTGCTCGTACCATCACGGAGCTTCCCCTGGAATCTGTAAACCAAGATAAACCCATTCCTTTCACGAGCTGGTTTTGGTTGGGATCTTTCCTGTGCAGCAACGAGAAAGCTGATTGCAACAATGGGTGAAGCTAAAAATCATGGAGAAGCAGACTTCAAGAAAGGTCTCACCACTCTACAATTCATGCTCACCTGCACTGCATTGCATTGTCTAGATCCCCACTGTTTGGACTTCTGGTAAAGCACAAAACTATTATCAAATGGAACCATTCCTCATTTATCACTACTTTGGTGAAAATGAATTGATTGGCTTAGCTCACCTATGGTGATGAAGGCCTTGAGAGAAAGTAAATTGTCCATGAAAAAGACACTGCTCTCCCCACAAAGTGGATAAGAGATAGTTTATTCTGAATCTAAATATGAGTGACCAATGGGTTACACCCATTCCATCTTCCAATGCCATAAAAATTTCATGAAGGTTTCAATGGTACAGAACAGAAGGAAGTCACAAGTCAAGGCACTTCGTAAATACACCTGCTGACCATCAGGAAGGCAGGTGACAGCAAAGCCTCCACCATAGGCTTCAGATGCTCTGATGACGTTCTTAGTCCTTGGGTTGGAGGAAGCTGGGGAGTCTTTGAGGACATTCCAAAAAGGTCCCACTGATCAACAGTCACATGGAGGTTAGCTCAGACACAGAGGTGGGCAGTAATAGTTATTGAGGGGCTGAAGATAGTTCAAGTCGTCTGGCTCTGACCTTGCAACATTCCCTCTCTCTGTGGTCACAGGAGTTCTGTCCCTCCAGTCAGCCTTGCTGGAAGTAGGAGCAGCAGATTCAGAGCTTGTCTGGGAACTTTAGTTCACAAGATCTATGATTAATATATTTCCATGAGTGAAGAGAGGAGAAAAGTCCTTTATGTAACAGACATTACTTTCAGAAAAGGGAGTGTAGACTGAAAGATACAGTGAGTTTTCTGGGAAGCAGGGAAGCAGAGGACTCTCAGAAGTTTTTGGAAGCAGGTGGGTGGTAGGAGCCAGACCAAATGATATACAAATAGAGAAAAATGCCTACCTGCCTTCAGTGGTATTTTTTTTGGGGGGGGGAGAGGGGAGTCTTTCCTACTAGAGAAAATAAGAAAATCTTGTGTTTTCTTAAGAATGAATGTATCCAAAGAGATCTAAAGATTGGTGTGCCTGGTTCTAGCTAGTTAATCCAGATCAAGGGAACTAAGTGAGAAACCCAGAGTCCACTCTAGAAATCGAATCACCCACCTACAGCACTGGTTAAAGGCTTCCTTGTACCTTTGATATCAAACTGAGAATAGCAACATACAGATTATGCAACTATAATAACTATAACCTGCTAAATTGCATCAATGTATACTTCACAAGGGAAATGAGATGCATTGGTCACATGCATTGTGACCCTCTACATTGAAATGTTGATATGATTTGGGTGAAAACATCAAACTCCATCGAAATTTCCAGTACTTGCTTGAGGTCAAGTGATGATAACTCACCTTTGTATTCTTGTTTCTATGAGACATCAATTCAGGTGAAGTTTCAGCTGACATTAAATATTTATATTGGCAGACTACAAATGTCAATGAGTTTCTCTGTGAAATTTCATGTAGAAAATATGAGTAGCTACATGTCTAATGACCTAAGATTTATATATTTGTATATGGGTATACACTTTGCATATATACATATATATGCACATATTCAGTTTCAATGAGTTACATACTTTTTATATCTGAAAATGCAATGTGAACTAATCTCTTTTGTCAATGTTGGCTCACTGGTGGAAGATTCCAGGCGGGATGATGTGAGGAGTGTAGCAATGTTTGTGCTCCCAGCGGGGAAGAACAGGATGCTTCGTTCAGCCTTTATAGTCATAGCGGCTCCACATTGCTTCCCAAGTCCTATGTTTGATTCTAAATGTTCTGGAATTAAACACACACTCCACATCTCTTCGCCTCTGCACATTGCTTCTCTATTCCTACATCTTTTCATAGTAACATAGTGCTAACCATTACCAAAAAATAAAAAAGGAACTTTTCCAGCATTCAAATTCTAGCTTACTCTTCAGATTCAGGAAAACATTTTTAATTAAAATATTTTATTTATTCATTTTCAAGCAGAGAGATACAGAAGATATATATATATATATATATATATATATATATATATATATATATATATATAGAGAGAGAGAGAGAGAGAGAGAGAGAGCACCAAGGCAAGTTCCTTAACTGCTGAGCCATCTCTCCAGCCCAGATTCAGGAAAATTAAAAAATAATAATAATAATGATAAGTTGAGAAAGGAGCTTGAATAGGAGTGGATGAAAAAAAAACTCAAGTATCTAAGGAGATAGATTTCAATAGTAACTAGTTGAAAAGTTTACATAGTATTATTAGGCAATAAAAATCACTGTAATTTTGGCTTCAGGGTGATATTATAATCCTCGTGGCACAATGTTTGAGATATGAAGAAATAATGTCTATAAAAGTTGTGGATTTTTTCAGAACCAAGGTAATATTTGTATAAAAATGAGAAAACAACTATTCAGTTTAATTTCTTTTTTGAGGTTTAAGACTATTTAGTAACTATGTTCATGCAGCACTGAATGCTAAGAGATTTATTTTGCAGTATGTCAGGTTGTATATTGTTTATTTTGCACTAATGTTTTAATTTTTAGGTAAATTTTTACTTTATCTAAAATTTGTAATTTTTTAAATTGATAATGCTAATGGTCGTGTTAAGGTAGAGGCTGGGAAGATAGTTCTGCAGTTTAAGGCACCTGCTTGCCAGGTCTGATGGCCCAGGTTTGATTCCCAAGACACCCACATAAGCCAGATACAAAATGTAATGCAAGCCTATCATGTTAGTTTACAGTGACTAGAGGCAGCAGGCTACCCAGACTCAATACAAACACATACATACATGCAAATTAATTAATGAAAGAAATAAATTAACTCAGTAAGAGTTGTATTTACATGGTTTCTCAATGATGTGAAAATATAATTGTAACATGCAAAATCCTAGTGCCTGCCTTCTAATGGAAAGAAAAGCAGGGGCGGAGGGATGGCTTTGCAGTTAAAGGTGTTTCCTTGCAAAGCTTTAAGTTTTAGGTTTGATTCCCCAGTACCCACATAAAGCCAGATGCACAAAGTGGCACATGTATCTGAGATCCTGTACAGTGTCAAGAGGTGCTGATATGCTCATTCTCTCTCTTTCTCTCTCTCTCCCAGTCTTTCTCAAATAAATAAAAATATTTTTAAAAGCAATATTCAAAAATCACATAAGGTAGATGTTTCCTTAAATAAAGCCATGGGTAGGAGTAACCGAGGGACCTTTACTTCTTTCTCTATATTAGAATTCTCTTCTACAATAGCAATTGTGTAGTATTTATTATGATTATAGCTTAAGGTGACAGGAATTTTGATAGACTGTCCTCAAAGTGTACTATCCATTCTCCATAATTGTCTCAGCAAAATAGTTACACTGTTTTTCTGTACATGAAGGAAAACTAGTATTTTTCCTCCTCTCGTTCTGAGAAAAGGATATTTTATCTAGCCACTACATTATCTTATATGGAAATTATATTAATCAAGAGATAACTTTGAGGACAATGAGAAAAAAATGTTCAAGTTGCCCACCGAACTAAAGGACCACTATTTAACAATTTTGTTTTTAAGGAACAGTAAGTGGATAACCTAAATTACAGTGGGATTTATCCATACTCACACATCAACCCATGCATTGATCAAAATCTCTGTATTAAGCCTGGCATGCTGGGACACACCTTTAATCCCAGCACTGGGGAGGTTGAGGCAGGAGGATCACTGTGAGTTTGAGACTGAGACTACCTAGTGAATTCCAGGTCAGTCTGGGCTGGAGTGCCACCCTACTTGGAAAAAAACCACACACACACACACATATACACACACACACATGCACACACATACAAAATCATGAATATATGTATATATGTATGTATGTATACAAATCATGAATAACTTTCTATTTTTTGGAGCTAACAAAAGGACAAAAAGAGCAAGTAGTTTATTAGGGATGAGATCTCAAACCAGGAGAAATGTTCAGAGAGGGACCCAAAGAAGGCACATTACTGATCGTACCACTGCCACAAGCCAATGGACTCAAGCTCACCCGTGACAAGAGACAAATGTGTGTGCAAAAAATGTATCTCCCTTGGCTGGAGAGATGGCTCAGAGGTTCAAGCGCTTGCCTGCAAAGCCTAACGACCAGGGTGGTTCCGCAGTGCCCACCTAAAGCTGGATACACAAAGTGACACATGCACCTGCAGGTTGTTTACAGTGACTGGAGGCCCTGGTGTGCCCTTTCTCTCCCTTTCTCTCTCTCTGTTTCTGCTTGCAAACAAATAAAAAATAAATAAATAAATGTATGTATTGGCATCCCAGAGGCCTTGACACAACCATTCTCCCTCTCTCACAATCTGTTTCTTTCTTCTTGCAAAAATCAATCAATCAATAAACTGTATCAGCGGCCAGAGGCCCTTGGGCACCCATTCTCCCTCCCTCCTTTCTCTTTCAGTTTCTCTTTGCTTGTAAGCAAATAAATAATAAATACATGTATCTCCCATTATGAGGAGCCAGGAAGCTGGGCAGTTGCTGATTTTCTTTGCTTCTCCTTTCTCTCTCCCCATGTGAAGATCCAGCCAGAAGATGCTCACCACAAAAGGAATGCTGGGTCCTTGCTCCTGACTGTGCAGCCTCCAGAACAGAAAGAAATCAATTCCCATTCTTTATGAATCGCCCAGTCTTAGGTCCTTTCTGGCAGCCGTATAAATAGAGTGAGTCTGGGCTCGTCCTGCTATGTTAACCTTCTGGCTTCCCAACTGCTCATTGTGCCTTTTCTCAAGTTCAAGAACAACAGCCCGAGAGGACATGACAGCAATAAGCCTCAGGCAGAAGGTGAAACTCAGTGGACAAGGTCACAGGATAACAGTAGAGATGACAGAGATAACAGAGAATTCAGGGCTGGAGAGATGGCTCAGCGGTTAAGCCTGCAAAGCCTAACAACCAGAGTTCCATTTCCCAGTACCCATGGAAAGCCAGATGCACAAGGTGGTGCATGTGTCTGGAGTTGGTTTGCAGTGGCTGGAGGCCCATTCTCTCTCTCTTTCCCTCACCCCGTCTCTCTCTCTCTCTCTCTCTCTCTCTCTCTCTCTCTCTCTCTCTGCAAGTAAATAATTTTTTAAAGGAACTGAGCAAAGTGCCTGCCTGCAATGCCTGCACTGGGGAGGGAGAGGCAGGAGGATCACCGTGAGTTCAAGGCCAGCCTGAGACTTCATAGTGAATTCCAGGTCAGCCTGGGCTAAAGTGAGACCCTACCTCTAGGGGGAAAAAAAAGGCAAATAAGAAAATGCAAAACCAAAACACAAAACAAAACATGAAAGGAAGGAAGGAAGGAAGGAAGAAGAAAGAAAAGGAAAAGGAAAGAAAGAAGAGAGAAGAAAAAAGAAAGAAAAGAAAGAAGAAAAGAAAGAGAGAAGAGAAGACCCTGGAAATCAACAATTATACTAAATAAAGAAAGAAAATGAAACATGGAACAGTCACATACAGAGTAGAAAGAAAGGTGTTGTTTGGATTTCTCTTTGAAAGCAGACTCATCATTCTGACACCTCAGTCTAAACTGTTTTACATCGCATTTGCCGCTTCTCACTTCCCATGAATAAAAGCAAAACGGCTGCACTTAAGGCTACTGGGCGGCTATGAGGCCAACATAACTGCTTACATATTGCCAGCAACATCAGAAATGTTAAAGAGACTCTGATTCTAGGAGGAGAACAGTGGGTTCTTAATAAGCTTTTCTGCAAAGGCTCATTTAGAGTAGCTTTCCTAACAAGAAGACAGGTATGGGTTGGAGAGATGGTTCAGCAGTTAAGGTAAAGCCAGATGCACAAAGTGGCCCATGCATCTGGAGTTTGTTTGCAGCAGCTAGAGGCCCCGGAGAGCTCTCTCTCTCTCTCTCTCTCTCTCTCTCTCTCTCTCTCTCTCTCTCTCTCTCTCTCTCTCTCTCTCATCTCTCTCTCCTCTCTCTCCTCTCTCTCTCCTTTCTCTCCTCTCTCTCTTCTCTCTCTCCTCTCTCTCTCCTCACTCTCTTTTTCTCTCTCTCCACTTGCAAATAAAAAATATATATTTTAAAAAAGATATGTGATGCTTTAGTAATACAGCCTCTGAAGCCTCCGAAGGACTTGGGTGATTTAATAGTCACCAATAGAAACCATTGTTCCAACAAAACATGGGATGATGGCTGACATCCTGGCAGGAGATGAACCACCCCTGGCCTATCACACGGGGCCCACACAAAACCCAAGAGAAAGTGCGAGATAAATAAGAGACCTATCACCACAGCAAGTCAGATAACCCAGGAAAGGTCAATGGAGACAGATAATACCCAACACAACCTGAAGCAGAAGTCCAAAGACACTTAAAATCTCAACAATAAAGCAGAGTTAATCCTCACCCACCATGACTCAGGGAACTGAGCAGAAGAGGGGGTGGAAAGATTATAAAAGCCATGGTGGAGGAGAATATCCAGAGACATTGCCCCCCCCTCATCAACAACACACAAAGGGGGGGGAAGAAAATTGGCTACCTCTTGTGCAGTTCATAACCCCCTACCCCATGGACAGATCCAGTATGCCCACCCACCAAGGAGGGTACCCAGTGAATTAAGGACAGAGAGGAGAGAAATGGAGGTACCATCACAAGATTTGCTCACACAATGTATCTAGTTATTCATAATAAAGATATTTTTAAAAAGAAACCACCATTGTTAGAGTTCAACCTAATAAAGAAAGAAGTTTGACGTTTATAAAGGAAAATTATCAATGAAACCTAAGATCTTGTCAGTACTGAATATGAGCTGATGCACAGCCTATGGCTATCAATATTGCAGCCATGACCCCCTGCAGATGGAGACTAGAGGTTTAATAACAACCAGGTCAACTTGACCATCTCAGAAGCAAGACTGATTTCCTGTATCTTCATTAAACTCAAGCATGTACACATAAATATGATTTCAGCTGCGCAAGGTGAGAACGGCCTCACTATGAATTATTGACTGTGAGCCAGCCTGGGGATACAGTCTCCCCACTCATGAGGTGTGCCTATGTATCCTGTGCTGGGTCAGTCCTGGATGACTCTATCTACCCTTGATAATTACTGGCAGATACGACTTCCTACTGAGGACATAATGACTAGAGCTCTGGGGACACAGCAGTTAACAGATGACACCTTGCCTTCAATAATTTAGGAAGTCTGACTCTCTGGAATAACTTGTCTTCTTCTTGTCCCTTTGCTTGCATGGACAAGTCCATTTCATGACAAACTAAAAAGGGATTTAAGGCATCTTGTGGAAATGTCCACAGTAAAATTTAATAGAAGTGGCTGGTGAAAAAAAGGTAAATATAGAAGAGAAGACATAATATGAGAGATTAAATTACACAATATTTCCTTGACATGGGGCAAGATTTCAGTGTCAACTTTATAACAATTAATGCAAATATGAACATGGCACGTGTCTCTAAGAAATCATCGGATAAAGACAAATAAATTACAGCTATGTTGAGCACACCATCTATGTGAGATCATGCTAAAATTAGAGAGGTTCTTTCAGAACCTAGTGATATAATGGCAATGTCCTCAAAAGCACATTTTGAATAAATTGATAATGCATTTTCTAAGGCTATCTCGAATAATCTGTAGAAATTAGCCATAGCATTAAAACGATCACATACAAAGTTGTTGTGTGTACTGGTCATGTTGTTATGTGTTTAGATTGTTAAACATCATCTCCACCCTGTGAAATAGGTTACATTCACTACCTGCTTTTCATAGATTAGGAGAATGGCCCAGGAGAGTTAAGTAGACTGTTAACCTCACTCATGGGCAGGACACAGTCTAGCCCTGAAATGCAAGGATTTAAGATTTCCCACTGGGAAGGTCCTAGGTTGTGAACTCTATAAAGTTCACAGAAAGAAAACCCCAACAATATGGAGCTTATGAAAATATCTTAAATTATTACAAGTAGAGTATTTTCCTTTATTATCCATATTTAGATACATTGAATGGGCCAATAATGAGTCAGTATCCCCATTTCCCCAATTTCCCTCTTCCATATCCCAAGTCGGCTGGATATCCTTCTCCGTGGGCAGTCTGGATCAGTCCATGGGGTAGGGAGTTATGAATAGCCTAGGAGTCAACCAGGTTCTACCCCCCCTTGTTTGTTGTTACTGAAGGGGGCCATGTCTCTGGATATTCTCCTCCACAGTCTTTCCGCCCCCTCTTCCGCTCAGTTCCCTGAGTCATGGTGGGTGAGTATAAGGCTGCTTTTTTGTTGAGTTCTTAGGGGGTCTCTGTACTTTTGCTTTTGGTTGTGTTGAAAATGGTGGTGTCTGTCTGGCTTATCCTGTGTTGACTGACTGGCTGTGGTTGTGGGCCTCTTGCTTATTCCACCACTCTCTGCGGGATTCTGTCTGGATCCTGTATGGTAGATCTGGTAACCTATACTGATCTCACTCTCCATTGGAGATTCTGTTTGTATCTTTCAGAATGCAGAGAGATCTGTGGCTCATCCAACCCTACCAATGAACCACAAGTAGAGTTTTTGATACCATGAGATTTCTAGTGCCACATGGGAACTCAGTAAAGTTCCCCGAAGGCATCCTGTGAGCAATATAATTGCTAAATGCTTTTTCCAAGATAAGCAGACTGCAGTGTGTGTTCCTTGTCCTGAATGGGCATATATGTCACACAGAAATGATAGCCATGAGGCAACTGATTGTGGGTGATGTTCACAAGGAAATGTTTATTTCCCTGTTTCAAGGGGAAGGGCACCTTTCCAACCTCAATTGGGATTAAGTGATGGAGTGACCACTGATGGAAAATGTTTCTGCACACACATGTTTTGATCACAGTTGAGCTTTTGACAACTATATAATTTCTCAGTTTAAAAAAGGAGGGCCAAGCTTGGCATGGTGTCACACACCTTTCATCCCAATACTGGAGGCTAAGGTAGGAGGATCCGTGTGAGTTCAAGGCCAGCCGGGAACTACAGAGCAAGTCCCAGGTTTGTCTGGGCTAGAGGGAGAACCTACCTCAAAATATAAACAACAACAAAAGGAAAAATGTGGACCCAAATGAATAGCTTAGATATTTACTTTTGAATAAATTTAATGGTCATGATTTTTAACTGGAATAATATCACTGATTATTATTAATAAATAACAGGTTTACCTGATAGCCTGACCATCACTGTCAATCAAAGAAAAAACTAAGAACAAATATTCATTTTCCTATATTAACGCATTTAGGTGACAAAGGTGGCAGCCTGTCAAATCAGATGTGTGCATTACAATCACTCAAGATGAATATATATATATATATATATGTGTGTGTGTGTGTGTGTGTGTGTGTATGTACGTATGTATGTATGTATGTATTAGAATTCCATGAGGTACAATTCCCTAACATCTGAACCAGGTATTCTACTGCCCTCTTATGGATATTGGATAAGTAGCACTAGGAATAAATAACGTTAATGTGAGAAGGATCAACGAAAAGAATTTGGCTTAGAAAGTTTGTGACTTGTCACAAGCCCATCTGTTATGGTTAAGTTTGTCAACTTGAGCTAATCCATAGTAATCTTGGGTGGATCCCTGAGCTTGCCTGAAGAAAGGATTGAAAATCCCTTTTGGGATTTGGAGAGGACTTGTTATGGTTAAGTTTGTCAATTTGAGCTAATCCATAGTAATCCTGGGTGGGCCCTCCAGAAGGAGACTATATAAGGAAACTTAAAGGGA
>PVHP010048769.1:0-12486 GCA_004024765.1 Zapus hudsonius
GCATGGGATGCTGCACATGCTTACACACACATGTGCACTCACACTCTACACATACCACACATATGTACTCACACACTACGCATGCCACACATACTACACACGACACATACCATACACACACATATGTAATCACACACCATACACACGTGACAGACAAACAAAATAAAATAAGGACTGGGGAAATGACTGCAAGGGTGAAGGTGCTCACCACAAACACGAGGGCATGAGAAGGACTGAGATCACCTGAGTTTGGTTCCCCAGGACATAAACAGGCAGGCATGGCCATGAACACCTGTAACCCCAGGCCTGTGGGGAGCAGAGCCTGGAGAATCACTGGGGCCCAGGATAACTGCAGCTGCACATTCAGAGAGAGACTCCATTTCAAGTAATATGAAGACAAAGATTAGAGGAGAATACCCAACGTTCTCCTCCAACACATGCAAACACCACTCACACAGTGCACAAACAAAAGAATAAATAAATGGGCTGGAGAGATGGTTAGCAGTTAAGGCATTTGCCTCCAAAGCAGAAGGACCCAAGTTCAATTCCCCAGGACCCACATAAACCCAGATACCCAAGGTGGCACATGCCTAGAGTTCATTTGCAATGAATGGCTGGAGGCCCTGGTGCACCCATTCTCTCTCTCTCTCTGCCTCTTTCTTAATCTACTCTTTCTTAAATAAATAAATAATTTAAAATTTGCAGGTAGAGGATTATTGAATAGATTTTTTAAAAAATATAAATAAAATAAACTTAAAGGACACCATAAAATGGGCAGATATCATGTTCATGAACTGGAAGAATCAATATTGTTATAATGTATTTACTGTCCACAGCAATCTACAGTGTCAATATAACTCCTACTAAAATATAAATGAAAACAAAAAAGAAAAAATTAAAATATAAATTTATAAATGACATTTTTGTTTACCTTTTAACTTTTATAGACAGCTTCCATAATTATTGACCAAAAATCACTATGATCCCTACTAACCCTCTCTTTTGCTTCAGTGTCATCATCTTTTCCTCCCATTATGTGTAGGTATTATCAGGCACTGCAGAGTCATGAATATCAAGGCCATTTTGTGTCTGAGGTTTGTGTTGTAAGCAGTCCTACCCTTTCTTTGGCTTTTATAATCTTTCCACCCCCTCTTCCACAATGGACCCTGAGCCTCAGGAGGTGTGATAGAGATGCCCCAGTGCTGAACACTCCACTGTCATTTGTTCTCAGGACTTCGGTGTCTTTTGTGTTATCCCAGTGGTCACTGCCATCTGAAAAGAGAAGCTTCTCTAGACAGAAGTGAGAGTCATGAGAATATATGGGTATGCTCATTTTTAAAGGCAGTTTGGTGGACATTACATATGCATTTAGCCAGACAACAGCAGGTGTTACTCCCCTAGGGCTCATGACCTCCCTGTGCCATAGGCTTTTGACTAGGTCTCCAGAACCAGGCATGCATTCTCTTTCCCATGGAATAGGCCTCCAGTCCATTGGTTTCCCTCACAATAGACATATCACTATTGCCACAATTGACACATTTGGCCTGACTGGCCCTTCTTAAGGCTTGCAAAGTCCACTGCTGTCCTCCACCATTGATGGCTTCTCTCTCTCATAGGGCTGCATGCAGCATAGCTTTTCCCAGCTTTCTGTCAGCTGGTTAACAGGGAGGAGGTTTCCAGCTCAGCTCCAGCTTGATTTCTCAGTGACCTGCAGCCCAAGCATATGTGGTCTTCAGCAATAAGGTCTTACCATCTCATTCTGTAGGCAACCAAGAGCCTTAGCAAAGGCTTGTAATGTTTGGGGACCTCAGGGAACCTCCCTGGCCAACAACTCACTGGAAGGTATCCCATCCCTGGCACTGAAGTTTTTCTAGTACCAATACTGGGTGTGCCATTATATGAGGGAGAACATGTGGCATTTTGTTTTCTGGACCTGAGTTACCTCACTTAATATGATCCTTTCCAGATACATCCATTTCCCTGCAAATTTCATAACTTCATTATTCTTTGCAGCTGAATAGTACTCCATTGTATAAATAGACCACATCTTCATTATTCATTCATCAGTTGAGGGACATCTAGGCTGGTTCCATTTCTCAGCTATTGTAAATAGAGCTGCAGTAAACATGGATGATCAAGTATCTCTAAGATAGTGAATAAAGTCGTTAGGATATATTCCAAGAAGTGGTATAGCTGGATCATATGATAAATTTATTTTCAGCTGTCTCAGGAACCTCCACATTGCTTTACAGAATGTCTGTACCAGTCTACATTCAAACTAGCAATGTTGAAAGATTCTTATTTTTCTGCATCCTCCCCACCATTTATTGTCATCTGTTTTCTTGATGATAGCCATAAATGACATTTTTGATAAAAATAAAAATTTTTTAAATCTATATGGAGGGAGAATATCAGAGACTTGGCAACCCTCAGTAACAACACACTTGAGTCATGAGAACCCGGCTGAAGACTGGCGATCCATGGTCCCCTACCACAAAGACTGATACAGACGGCCCACGGAGGAGGATATCCAGCTGACTGGGGATGGGGAAGGGAGGCAATGGGGAATTGGGGATAACAACTCATTGTTGGCCCACTAAACAATGTAACTCATTATGGACAATTAAAAAAAAAGATTCCAAAAAAATCTATATGGAAAGACAAGAGACCTCAAATAGCAAAGCATCATAATTCTTCAATTAAAAATATACTACAAAGCTACTTTAACCAAAACAGTAAGATACTAACCCAAAGCAAATGAACCAATAGATCAGAACAGAAAGCCCTGAAAGAAATTCACACAGGAAACAGATTTTCAATAGCTTTGCCAAGAACATACACTGGAGAAAGTATAGTGTTTCCATAGATGGTGCTGAGGAAACTGAATATGCACACATATACACATATTCGCGCGCACACACAAAGGTTGAAACTAGGTCCCTATCTCTCATCAAATACAAAAATAAAACAAAAGTATTCAAAGACTTAAATGTAAAATCTATAACAATGAAATTGCAAAGAGACATTACAAGAGAAATACTTTAAGACATAAATATGGGGCTGAAGAGATGGCTCAATTGTTAAAGCTCTTTCTTGCAAAGCCTGCCGGTCTGGGTTCAATTCCCTAGTACCCATGTAGAGACAGATATAAATTTCGGTGGGACTTCTGGTTAAGATGACAGTGAAGAAGTCAAGCCATACTAACCTGGGTTGGGGAGGCAGAAAAACTGCACAATACGCTTCTCTACTGAAAAGTGAAGGTTTGTAAGGAATTAGTAGCCCTAGCAGAGAAGCAGGAAAGACCCAGAGCTTCGGAAACCACACAACCAACCAGAATTGGCTTCAGTGGTGGCTCTGGCTATCAGCTGGGAAGAGCCATGCCCGTGCCTGGCCCTGCCTGAGCTGGCACAAGCAGAACTATGGTGAAGGGATTCTCTATGAGCAGAACTGCAGCAAGATGATGCTCCACGCACATCAGCCCCACAAAGCCAAAATACCTGAAGAAGACAACAGGCACCAGCTGGTACCTCCTAAAGGAGAAGACATCAGCCCAGCAGTTCCACAACAGCTTCAGGCACTCCCCCTCCCCCAACTGCCAGCACCAGGAACCACTGGAGAACTGGTTCCAACAAAAATTAATATCTATCAGCACACACACACACACAAAAGGAAAATTAAAATAATTCCTTGTACTCTATCTGATCATATGAGATTGAACTACAAATTAACAGCAAGAAAAATTATAGAACAAATGCAAATCATGGAAACTAACCAGTACACTACTGAATGATGAGTGGGTCATTGAAGGAATCAAGAAGAACCCTGATGGAACCCCAGACAGTTACAGCCACCTGATTTTTGATAAAAATGCCAAAAATGTTCATTGGAGAAAAGACAGCCTCTTTAACAAATGGGGCTCAGAAAACTGGATATCTATATATAGAAGGATGAAAATAGATCCTTATCTCTCTCCATGTACAAGAACCAAGTCCAAATGAATCAAAGACCTTAATACCAGACCTGAAACTCTGAAACTGCTAAAGGAAAAAGTAGGGAAAACACTTCAACATATTGATATAGGCAACGACTTTCTGAGCATAACCCCCTGTTGCTCAGGAAGTAAAACCACTAATCAACCTCATGGGACCTCATGAAATTATAAAGCTTTTGTATAGCAAAGGACACTGAATAGAGCAAAGAGTCAAGTAATGAATGGGAGAAAATATTTGCCAGCCACCTATACATCTGACACAGAATTAATATCCACAATGTACAAAGAACTCAAAAAACTAAATAAGAACTCAAACAACCTGATCAAAAATAGACTGTGGAACTGAATAGAGAGTTCTCAAAGAAGAAATATAAATGACCTATAAACATCTAAAAACAAGTTCTACCTCCTTAGCAATCAAGGAAATACAAACTAAAACTACTTTGAGAGTTCATTTCATTCCTGTCAGAATTGCTGCCATCAAGGAAACAAATGAGCTTCCTTCCCCCTGTCAGGCCCCTCCCAGTGGCCCCAGGGGCCTCTGCACTTCTCTCTTCCTCTGCTACCCAGCCAGGCATCCACTCTTCCGCCCCGCCCCACAGACCCTCCTGGTGTTCCTAGCAAACTCTCTTCAATCACAGGCCCAGGGCCCTGAGGCTGTCCTCTCTCACAGGCCCCCCTGGGCAGGCTCCCCTCTTCTTGTCCTCTGGGCCTTTGGCTATCCTCTCTATAGCCCCACAGCTTTCTCCCCAGGCCACCCACCAGCTGCTGCAGCTTCGGTGGTCTGATCCAGAGGTGTCTAGAGTAACCTCCCAGTGGCAGAGTCTGAAAAAATCACAAAAGAGAAGGCTGCTGTATATAGCCACCCAACACTCCTAGGTAGAAAGCTAGGGCTTTCACAGCTAGGGCCCCAAATGCAGCCCCAGATTTCCCAGCAAAGAGCTCCACCCAGCTGCCTGAGCCACAAGGTTAAAACAAGGCAGGTGGGACCACCTTCACAGAGATCAAAACACACTTAAGAAAGACCAGTGAGTTTTCCAGATCAAGAAGACAGAACTGCAGCCACACCAGGACCCACCAGAAAAAGGTATGGGATACTAGTTGGAATCCAGACCAAGGACCCAAACTGCAGACCTGCCCAAAGGCCCAGCCCCTTCCCAGCACCTGGCCCAGCCTGGCTGGAGCTTCCCAACTACAATCTGCTCCCACCTAGGCTTGGAGGGTCACCCCACCCCCTACCCAAAAACTACCGCTGCAGCCAAATCTGCACAACCCACCCCTTCCCTGCTCCCTCCTGGTCTGAGTGCTCCACACCATTCATGCATCCTGCCAAGACCACATCTAGGTGCCCAGACCCCCACTATCACTGGCTCCTGCTACCATTGGCCTGACACCCCCCCCCACTGAACTGAGGGCAGTGGTATCAGGCACACTCCCCAGTCCAGCTGTTGAACTGAGGGCCCACTCAGCCCCTGGTACATGCCTGTGCTCAACCACTGAACTGAGTGCCTACCCCCAGGCAGTACCAAGAATGCACCCTTACCCAGCCCCAGAATCAAGTGCATGCCCAACCCCTAGGCAGAACCGAGCACCAGCCTCTTCTCAAAGAACCAAGAGAGTGACCTGCCCGTCTGTGAAACCCAGTGTGCACCCCACCCACACTGCTGAGGAGAGCATTCCACAAGGGCACCCCCAACCCCTCTAAGGGGAACAGATATGGGCAGATCACAATGCAAAAAAGAACACACCAGCTGAGTGCCACACACCAAAATAGCCAAACCCCAATATGGAAGTCACCAGTGAAACTATGAAAGAGAGAGTGCAGATGCAATCCCACGATGGGATGACATTATGCCTAGAACACACTTGCATGGAGTCTATGAAGAGATAGAAGCAAAAATGGAAAATTGCCTAGAATCAGCTCACAAGCTTTGCCACCAGGCTTAGCACAATTGAGGAGGAACATACAGACTTTGGTAGATCAGTGAGTGAACTAAAGGCAAACCAGCAAGCAAAAGATCTCAAGAATCAGCTGGCCAAAGTAAGAGAAGACATTAACAAATACAAGAATGATTAACAGGAAGCATTAAGTCAAACTTTGAAATGAAAATGCAATTCAACATAATGATAGAGAATGCAAAAAGCTGTAGCAGAAAACAAAAATCAAATGGAACTATTAAAAACCTCTCTAGAGCTGGGCGTGGTGCCGCACGCCTTTAATCCCAGCACTCGGGAGGCAGAGGTAGGAGGATCACTACAGAGTGAATTCCAGGTCAGCCTGGACTAGAGCAAGACCCTACCTTGAAAAAACAAAACAAAAACAAAAACAAAAAAAAACCTCTCTAGGGTCCCTCACCACTAGAGTCAATAATTTGGAAGACAGAACCTCAGATGTGGAAGACAAAAGAGAAGAGAATGATAGGGAAAGCAAAAACTTGAATAAGTTCAAAAAAGCATGTTAACAAAATATGAGGGAACTTTGGGATACCCTTAAGAGACCAAACCTCTGGATCTTGGAGGTACCAAAGGGGGAAGAAATCCAGGCCAAAGGCATAGAAAATATATTCAACAAATTATTGAAGAAAATTTCCCCATCCTAGTGAAAGAGAGTCCCATGCAGATACAAGAAGCACACAGAAAAACAAACAGGCAGGACCAAAGAAGAAACTCCCCAAGACACATCATAATAAAAACCTTAAACATTGAAAGCAAAGAGAGGGTTCTAAAAGCAGCAAGAGCAAAACAATTAATCACATATAAAGGCATACCCATCATAGTTACATCAAACTTCTCCATGGAAACCATGAAAGCAAGAAGGGCTTGGAATGGAGTACTTCAAAGCCTAAACCACTATGGCTTTCAACCCAAACTAATGTACCCTGCAAAAGTTTACCTCATAATAGATGGAGAAAGAAAAATATTCCAAGACAAAAGCCAGCTCTACAACCATATGGACACAAAACCAAACCTACAGAGAATTCTGCATGAAATATTCCACACAGAAGAGTCAAGCACCAACCCCAAGAGCCCTCTAGAGGTTGGCACAATAATCAAGCCTAGAGGAGACAAAGCAACACAAGAGACATCAAATCCTAAAAACCCTTTTCACCATGGCAGGGATCGAATCAAGCCTCACAGTTATAACTTTGAATATCAACAGTCCTAACTCTCCCATAAAAAGACACAGGCTAGCAAGGTGGATCAGAAAATTGGACCCTTGCATTTGTGGCTTCCAAGAATCTCACCTCACCTCTAAAGACAAGAACCTCCTCAGGGTGAAAGGATGAAAGTTGATCTTCTAAGCAAACATAAACAATAAACAAGCAGGAGTTGCTACACTATCTGACAAAATAGATTTTAAACCAAAATTAATTTAAAAGGACAATAAAGTAACTTCTTACTCATCAAGAGAATGATCCACCAAGAATATATCACTATCATAAACATGTATGCACCAAATACAGGTGCACCACATTTCATAAAGCAAAAATTAATGGAAAACAAAACAAAAATAAACTCCAATTCCATACTAGTTGGAGACTTTAATACACCACTATCAACTATAGACAGATCATCCAAACAGAAGATCAACAGGGAAATAATAGAAATTAACAGCACCATAGATCAACTAGACCTAACAGATGTAAACAGAACATTTCATCCCAACTCTACGGAATATACATTCTTCTCAGCAGCTCATGGAACCTTCTTCAAAATAGACCACATATTAGGACATAAATCATGTCTCAATAAATTCAAGAAAATTGATGTAGCACCCTGCATCATATCGGACCACAATGCATTAAAGCTGGAAATAAACAATAGGAGAGAAAACAGAAAATACACCAACTATTGGAGACTGAACAATATACTATAAAACAATGAATGGGTCATTTGGGAAATTAAAACAGAAATTGAAATTTTCTTCACCTAAATGATAACAAAAATACAACATATCAAAACTTATGGGACAGAAGGCAGTCCTAAGGGGAAAATTTATAGCACTTAATGCCTTCATAACAAAGACAGCGAGATCACAAATTAATAACCTAACCAACCAGTTAAAGGCATTGGAAAAATTAGAATAATCCAACCCTAGGAACTCAAGATGAAAAGAAATAATTAAAATCAGAGCAGAAATCAATGAGCTAGAAACTAAGAAAACAGTTTTAAAAGTTGATGAAACAAAGAGCTGATTCTTTGAAAAAATAAACAAGATCAACAAAACCTTGGCCAATCTAACCAAATGGAAAAAAGAGATGGCCCAAATAAACAAAATCAGAAATAAAAACGGAGAGATCACAAAAGACACAAATGAAATTGGAAGAATCATCATGTCTTACTTCCAAAACCTCTACTCCACAAAGCTGGAGAAGCTGGAAGAAATGGATGAATTCTTGGACACCTACCACCTACCAAAACTAACACCAGAGCAGATAAATCTCCTAAATAAACCTATCACATCCACTGAAGTTGAAAGTGTAATCAAAAACCTCCTCAGAAGGAAAAGTCCAGGTCCTGATGGATTCTCAGCTGAATTCTACCAAACATTCATCACATGACTCTTTCTGAAGCTTTTTCATGCGATTGGAGAACTTCCAAACTCCTTCTATGAAGCTTGCATCACTCTAATACCAAAACCTGACAAAGATAAAACTAGAAATGAAAACTATAGGCTTATATCCCTGATGAACTTAGATGAAAAAATACTAAATTAAATCCTTGTAAACCGAATCCAACAACACATCAAAAGTATTATCCATCTCAACCAGGTTAGGCTTCATCCCAAGGATGCAGGATTGGTTCACATACAGAACTTAATCAACATAATCCATCACTTTAATAAATTAAACCACAAAAAACACATAGTTATTTCAATCCATGTAGAGAAAGCCTTTGACAAAATCCAATATCACTTCATGATCAAAACACTTGAGACACTTGGAATAGAGGGCCTACACTTCAACATTATAAAGACCATATATAAAACTCCTAAAGCCCAAATCATACTCAATGTGGAAAGATTCAAGGAGTTCCCACTAAATTCAGGAACAAGACAGGGTGCCCACTTTTACCACTGCTTTTCAACATAGTACTTGAAATCCCAGCCCAAGCAATAAGACGGGAGAAAGACATAAAAGGGATACAAATTGGAAAGGAAGAAGTGAAACTATACCTTTTTGTAGATGACATGATCTTATATATAACAGACCTGAAGGTCAGTACCACTAAACTACTGAAGGTGATTAACTCCTTCAGCAATGTGACAGGATACAAAATTAACACACAAAAATCAGTAGCCTTCCTGTATGCAAATGACATGCACACAGAAAAAGCAATCAGCGAAACAGTCCCATTTCCAATAGCTTCAAAAAAAATCAAATACCCTGGAATAACACCAACAAAGGATGTGAAAGACTTGTACAATAAAAACATAAAAACACTTAAGAAGGAAATTTAGGACAACATGAAAAGATGGAATGATCTTCCATACCCCTGGATAGGTATAATTAATATTGGGAAAATGGCAATTCTCCCAAAAGCAGTATAAGGATTCAATGCCATGCCAATAAAAATACCAGCATCATTCTTTGCAGACACAGAAAAAATAATCTCCAAATTTATTTGGAATGGCAAAATGCCTCGCATATCCAAAGCTATCCTTAGTAAAAGAAGCTCATCTGGCAGTATCACCACACTCAATCTAAAGATATGTTACAAAGCCATAGTAACAAAAACATCATGGAACTTGTATAAAAACAGACAGACCAATGGAGCAGAATTGAAGAACCTGCCCTAAGCTTGAACAACTATAGTTTCTCAATATTCAACAAAGATGCCAACGACGTTAACTTGAGTAGAGATAGCATCTTCAACGAATGGTGCTGGACAAATTGGATAAATACTTGTAAAAAAAATGAAAATAGACCCACTCCTCTCACCATGAACAAAAATCAACTCCAAATGAATCAAAGACCTCAATATAAGACCTGAAACTAAAAACTCTGGAAGGAAAAATAGGGGGAACTCTCTATGGGGTAGGAATAGGGAAAAAAAACTTCCTGAACAAACCTCCAGTAGCCCAGGAAATGCATCAATCACTTAACCAATGGGATTTCATCAAGCTAAAAAGCTTCTGTGCAGACAAACATACCATATTCAAAGCCAATAGACCACCATCAAACTGGGAGTTAAGCTTTGCCAGCTACAACACAGATAGAGGTCTAATAACTAGAAATTACAAAGAACTCAGAAAATTAAATAATAAAATATCAAACAGTCCTCTCACAAAATGGGGCACTGAATTCAGTAGAAAATTCTCAGAAGAGGAAATACAAATGGCCAATTCTCATTTAAGGAAATGCTTAACATCATCAGGGAAATGCAAATCAAAACAACGATGAGATTTCACCTCACTCCAGTCAGAATGGCAATCATTAAAAAATCTACCAAAAATAGATGTTGTCAAGGATGTGGTGAAAGGGGAACCCCCATTCACTGCTGGTGGGATTGCAAACTGGTACAGCCTCAATGGAAAGCAGTGTGGAGGCTTCTGAACAGAATGTGCAATAGTGGTGCTCAGGCTTGGTGGGTAATCAAGAGCGAGCTAATTGACTATGAGAGCTGCTCAGTGGCAGGGAACCCTTGACTGGTATGTGAATCCAAGGCAACCTCGAATGGGGACCAAGAACCTGATCTCCAAGGGGAAGTCCTCACTAACCCTAGGTCTTCAGAAAGGCTGGACCTTTCAAATTCTCACCAAACTAGCAATATTTTCCTCAATTAGCCAATAATGATCTCACTCTCCATTGGAGATTCTGCTTGTGCTTTTAAGAAAGAAATGAGAACCATGGACAACCAAATTCTGCCAATAGGACCTGAGTTGAAGGGGGACACCCAAGCAGGAAAGGAACCACCTCAAACTCACCATTTAGAGCCCTAACAAAACTTCTAAGGAAGTTGCATGATGAGCAAAAGAGCTGCCTCCACAGCAAGGCAGATATCCTATGGAAGGATAACAGAGACAGACACCAAGAATGCCATAAATAGTCTAAAACAGAAATCCAGAGACGCTTAAGAACTCAACAATTATGCAAACTTAAAACTCACCCACCATGACTCAGGGAAATTTGTGGAAGAAGTGACAGAAAGATAGTAAGAGCCATGGTGGGGGAGAATATCTAATGCATAAAGGGGTGTGACATATTAGTTTTAAGGGGTATTCTCTAATAACACATGATACTAAGCATCTTGCTGTGTGTGTGTATAAATGCTTAAATAAAAAAAGAAAAGAAATAACAATAAATTCTGGTGAGGGTGAGGAAAATAGGAACCTTCTACACTGCTGGTGGGAATGTAAACAAGTACAGCCATTGTGGAGAGCAGTGTGGAGGATCTTGAGACAGCTGAAGATAGATTTACCACATGACCCAGCTCTACAAGTCTTTGACATAGATCTTAACGACTCTGCTCACTACCCTTGCTCTTCCATGTTTATTGCGGCTCTATTTACAATAGCTGGGAAATGGAATCAGCCTAAGAGTTCCTCAACTTATGAATGGATAATGAAGATGTGGTATGTGGTAATTTATACAATGGAGTACTGGTCAGCAGTAAAGAAAAGTGAAATTTGCATGGAAATGGATGGATCTGGAAAGATTATACTAAGTGAGGTAACCCAGGCCCAGAAAGCCAAACACTATGTTCTCTCTCATATGTGGAGCCTACCTACAAATGTTTAAATTTATATGTGAGTTAGAATGAAAGTCAGTAGTAGAGGCCAATGAGCTAGAATGGGGCTATGAGGGAGGGAGGAGAAAGGAGACTTAAGGGGAGAGTATTGTGTATATGTAACCATATGATCAGATCACTAGGGGTGCAATGGCCTAAGTGGTTTATGGAGAAGGGATTGAGTAAAGGAAGGGTGAGAGGAGGGTCAACCAATATTTAAGAGGTTTAGAATAAGCCATATGGGAACCTACTTCTTTGGATAATGGCACACCCAGAAGCCATAGCTTGTTACTAGAAAATTTCCAGCACCAGAGATGAGACTCCTTCCAGTGAGTTGTTGACCAGGGAGTTTCCTGAGACCCCCAAAACATTACAAGACATTGCCACAGCTATTGGTGGCCCACCAGAATGAGATGGTAAGACCATATTGCTGAAAACTCCACATATGTTAGGGCTGCAGGTCACTAAGAAATCAAGCTGGCACTGAGCTGGAAACCTCCTCCCTCTTAACCAGCTGACAGAAAGCTGGAAAAAGCAATGGATGCATGCAGCCCTGTGGGAGAGGGACGTTATCAAGGGTATTAAACAGCAGTGGCCCTTTCAAGCCTTAAGACTGGCCAGCCAGGTCAAATGAGGCAAATGGGAAATAGTGGCATGTCTATTGTGGGGGAAACCAATTGCTCTCTAGTTGAACTGAAGGCCCGCTTCATAAGAAGGAATACATGCCTGGTACTGAAGACCTAGCCAAAAGTCTATGACAACTT
>PVHP010048770.1:0-12372 GCA_004024765.1 Zapus hudsonius
GCCCTCAATTGCTCAGAAGCAAGTATATTCCAAAATGGTTACAACTCACCTTTCAACTAAACTGTTCCATAGAGTGGAACCCAGGTATCTGAGGTCTCTACCTCCTTCAATGTAGTAACCACATGAAGAATTGAGTGTGATCAAACTTGCTTTAAAATTGGAGCTTTAGAAGTAGGAGACAATAAAACTGGATGTCCAGTAATAGTTTTTCTCTTAAATTGAATCAGAAACAGAAAGCTTAAACCACTAAAATTAAAATCAAAGAAGGTTCAAACTTAATAGTCTGTCACTGTGCACTAGGAAGAGTTAGAAGCAGTTAAAAGCTAACCTAGAATTACCAGGCTTTTACTGCACATGAGTTTGGGGGACATTATTTGACTTTGGAAACATAAAAGTGTCAATATCAAGTGTGTTATGATGACATCTTAACTGTCTATGTCCCTAACTCAGCACCAATTTATCTGAGTCATATGTAGATAAATGATAATTTTTCATATAGTTTGTTAAAAAGTTTCCAACTAGACAATAAAATAAAATAAATTTATCAGGAAAAAAAAGTTTCCAACTAAGGAACAGATGTTGTTCCAAAGTATTATACTTTTATTTCTAGTTTCATTCAGCCAATAATCCTTTGTAAGGGTCCACCATGAGCCAGCTACTGGACTGCTTGAAAGATACAAAGGTGAATTAAGGCCTCGGCCCTCACAGTGTTAATAATGAGCAAAACAAGCATGTTTTGTAAGTCATAGTAATGAACAATGGCGTAGAATAGAGGCTTGGGGAAAAAAAGCAGTGGAAATGCTTGGAGAAACAGTTTCCCAGAGCAGACACTCCATTAACCAGGAAAAAAAGGAGTTATGTGATATGTCAGTGACATATTGGATACTGACCATTGCCTCGTAACCTCGTCTACCCAACAGAAGAGCAGAGCAGAAGGAAAATGTTTCTCTTCTTTCCTTTACCTTCTTCTTCTTTCATTAAATCACCCTCAGGACAATTGGGTGCTCCAGAGATAGGTGTCAGTAGAATCAGGCAGGTGTTCTGGGCAGTCAGAAAGCACTTGGTCTTTGTTAGCAGCATAAAGCATTTATGAAATCAATTTTCAGTACCTACCTGCTCAGGCTGATGTGAGAACAAGCTTTTCCACATCCTATCATCTTCATTCTGGTGATTTGACAGGACTGATATCTTATCCCGAATACAAAGGAGATGAGCATCATTCTCCTGATATATTCATTACTTGCTTCTCCATGCTGGTAAATAATATACATATGGTAATTTGAGAGACATAATGTTCCCATTGCTCCTATTCTATTCCTGGAACCTTGGCTGTCCTTTGTAAATGCTGTAAAAATCAAAGACAAAATTACCCCAAAATTTGATTTTAGATTCCTTCTATTCTCACTTCCTGATACCCACACAAGATGTATTTTGCATTGTCTGCTTTGACCTGTATTTTCAGCCAGCATGATTCTGCCTGCGTGCCATCTGATTGTAGAATCTTCTAAAATGACAAAATCAAGTCATCTGTGTTCATTAACAAATACACATCAAGCACCTGTGGTGTACCAGCTTTCATGCCAAATCTAAAATACAGAACAGTAAGAAGCATGGAGGCTCCTCGTCCAGAGCCTCGTCTTGTTTTTCAAACTTTCCCAGAAGCTATGGCATCACATTGAGACAGGAGAGGACACGAAATGTGTGTCATAATCAGAAAGGAATTAATAATGAATGAGGAGCTGAGAGTTTGCAAATGGATTTTGGAAATAGCCCTTTTTATAGACTGGACCTAGGAAAGCAGATGTGTAGAACAGTTTCTTAGAAATGAGTGAATAACTAAAATTGTTTTACTGAGGGGGAGGCTTAATTGGTGTGGATTAAACTAGCAGAATGTATTAGTCCTTTGTGAGCAATAATTCTTTTCTTTATTCACTTGACAAATGTTTAAGGGCCTGCTATTGTAAACCAATCTGTCTTGCAAATAAGCACTGGAAACTCAAGGTCATGCCCTCCTTGTGTTTATGTTCATGAGGGCAATGAGAACAAGTGTCTGTGACCAAACCTACCACATAATCTGTGCTGTAAAGAAAGCAAACAGGATGTGGGGGGCTCTGTTGGTAGGTACCCGCTGTGCTTGGAATGAGCCAACCATGCAGGTGGGGAAGAGGAGAGATTTCAGGCAGAACTTTTTTATTTCCAGAAAATAGTTCTGCCTGGACAATAACCATTTTCTACATCTGGGTGAAAGAACTACAGCCAGCAGACCCATTCTGATATACCATTATTTGATGGTTTTATACCTACTTTTGTAAGTAAAGTGTTTTGGGAACATGGCCACACCCTTCCTCTCACACAGCACCCTGGACTGTCTCCATGTCTCACAGGATAAATCTCACAATTGAACAAAGATGTCATGGCCCACAAAACTGAAAATTTTGACCATCTGGCTCCTTATAAAATGTCTGTGAGTCCAACTCTACATCATCCATTTTTTAATTTACCTTACAGGTAAGGTTTTGATCTTTTGCCTAGGCTGGCCTCAATTCTTGGGTTTGAGTGCCCCTAAGCTAGGCACACAGCCCTGTATATATATATATATTCTGTTGTTTATAGCATTGTGAGTTCATGCCAACATTTAACAGAAACTCTTCTTACATGTACCCAATGACTTCCCAAGTACTCTTCAAAGTACTTTGTGTGAATTGTATTTTACTGAAGGCTCAGAATATGTGGTGATCATCACACTACATTTTTAGCATATGCTGTTATCACTCTAAAGATGAGAAACTGAGAACGCAAGCTAAATAACTCACTTGATGTCACAAGTAATTGGTGGAATCAAGATTTAAAACTAGGGCTCAAGAGATTGCTAAGTGGTTAAGGCACTTACCTATGAGGCCAATCAACCCAAGTTTGATTCCCCACATAAAGCCAGATGCACAAGGTGATGCATGCATCTGAAGTTCATATGCAGTGGCTAAAGGCCCTGTTACAACCATTATCTCTGTCTGCCTCTCTTCTCTCTCTCTCTCTCTCACACACTCTCTCTTTCTCTCTTTCATCTCTCTCTGCTTGCAAATAAATCTATGTATTTTAAAATATTTAAGACCAAACCACTTCATCAGAAGCACTATTCTAAACTATGTTTATAAGTCAATTCTGCAACCTCACCACTATAGCCAACGCCACTGCTTAAAGCTGCTTATCAATTCCTAATTTTCACAAGCAAATGCCAAGACATGCAGAGCTTGCTTTGGAGAAAAGGTTACCGTTACTCCTTGATTAGCATTTGAAATCTGGAGAAAAAGTCTAAGTAATTTTTCTGAAGCTTCATTTAGAAGCATTGAGAAAATAATCACGACCTTTAAGAATGCTCCTAGCTGCCATGGAGACACCTACCTGTCATTTTAGTACTCAGAACACAAGAGACTAGCCAGGGCTATGCCAAAATAAAAACAAAATCTGTATATGACTCCACCCCACTCTGGAAAACTGAGCTATTTAATTATCCAAAAGTTTTACTATAAAATGTACTGGATGAAATGCTGTTCTCCCCACCCCTCCTTCCTTGCACTTCCTAAAGGTTCAATATAATTCCAGCATCCCCACGTAGACTTGCTAGATAATTTCTCCTAAAATCTCAGAGGTACTTTGTACAAATATGGACAAACTCACCTAAAGGTCCCAATTTTAGAATGTTCAGCTCAATCTAGGCACCTACCAAACCCTATTCTCCACGTTGCTTGCACGAATCTCTATGGAAGAGATCTGGATTATTAAATCTTTTGCTAAACTATTCACTTTTTAATAACCTTCCAAAAGTCACTTGTATTTAAACGCACAGTGAAATGAAAAACTATACATTTAAGAATTGCCTCTTTTGCCTCAGGATTGAGTGTGGTTTGTGACTAAAGTACTACATGCTAATAAGCACACTGGCGGCACAGGTGAACATGATCCTCACCTTCATAGATGGGAGAGAGGGAGTTTTAAAAATCCCAACCATTTCAGACCAATTCCATGATCCCCAAAAATAAATGTTGAAATAGACAACTTTTAACCTGAGGGTAGCATGTCGGTTGGACTTCTCTTGTGCTGTAGTGCAAAATTGTTTATAATTAATGTATTACAGTTGCCAAGAGGAATGGCATTTAAGTAAGATTTGGGGTGGAAAGATGCAGCTCCTAGTGTCAGATTTAAGAAAAAAAAATGATCAAACATGAATTGAGGAAGGGACAGAATTGGAGATCAAAATGTCAAGGAGAACATCTGGTTTTAGCACCTACATCTGTTTAATCAGATTAGTCTTTTCTCAGCATGTATACACTTTAGATATAGTTCTAGTCATGTGTATAAATGAATTCAGATGGCTGCATTGTGTAATTTTTAGTGGATTCAATTTTATTTTAACGTGGCCAGAGAGTGATTCCAGCTTTACTTTATCAGTAGAAGCCAACTGTAAACTTTTAGACAAATATGTAAATCTTTCTTAGCTTTGATCTTTTCTTCTTGAGGAAGGTAGTGTGTGTGTGTGTGTGTGTGTGTGTGTGTGTGTGTGTGTGTACTTGCGTATGCACTTCCACTTTTCTGAGACTGAATTTCTTATTATTTTGCCACTGGGGGTATCTGACTAGATGGCCTTCAAGCTTCTGGATTCCCTGGCTCCACCTCCCACTTTGGGATGGCAGGTATCTGCATCACTTTGAATCTGGCTTTACCTGGGTACTGAGAAAAATCAAAAATCAAACTGAGGTCAGCAGGTTTGCCAGTAAGTGCTTTTAACTGTCGAGCCATCTCCCCAGCCCCATTGTAAAGGATATTTTTAAATGAATTTTGCTAGATAATTCTTGGTTTTGTTTTGTATGGGGGGTTGTTTTGTTTCAAGCATTTTTATTTATTTGCAGAGAGAGAGAGAAAGAGAAAGAGAGAGAGGAGAGAGAATGGGAGTGCCAGAGCTTGTAGCCCCTGTGAACAAATTCCAGATTCATGCTCCCCTTTGGTGAATCTAGCTTTACATGGGTACTGGGGAATTGAACTCAGGTCAATAGGTTTTGTAGGCAAGTGCCTTAATGGCTGAACCATCTTTCCAGCCCTTAAAATGGTTTTTATAGTTTCTTCAAGCTCCCAGTTTCTATGTTTTTAATCCTATCCATTTCGTAGTACTTTGATGACCTCCATGGCTTCACGTGAAATTTCCCAGGTTTGAACATTAGGTTGGTATTATTATTAAATTTATATCCCACCAAGTTTTGCGTTCAGACTGATTAAACAAGAACTTAAGCAGATTAGGAATTCTTTTTTTCCCCCTCGGGCATGAAGGATCCAGAGATTGATGAAGTAGCCATCAGTACCAAGTAAAGGCATTGAGGATGCAGGTCTTCTTATCTTCCTTTGTATTCTTTCTGGATCCCACAATAACTTCTCCATGTCCAGCTTCAAAGACATGTTCTAGGGGATCAAAAATGGCCTAAAAAAACCTGGGTGCAGTGACACAGTTCGAGGCCACTCTGATACTACATAATGAATTTCACATCAGGCTCTGCTACAGGGAGACCCTGCCTCTAAAAAAAAAAAAAAACCCACCCAAAGGCCACCTGAATTTGGTTATTTTTGAAAGGACATTCCCAAAAATTCCTGATGGCATTTGCTTAAGTATCTTGGTAAATACTACATTATGGGACCACCTCTGAATGTGGTTATTTATGTCGTTGGACGTACTGCGTACACTGAACGAACAAAATGTCCTTGTTGTAAGAAAGGCAAACTGTATCATCATCCACATGTAATATATTTAAAAATATTCAAAATATTTAAAAACATGTGTGGCATGGCTACTGCCCATCAGAATAGAGGCTCATACATCATAGCAGTAGGGACCCGCTGGACATGAGCCTTGTGAGTTTTTTGCCTTGCATCATAGTGATTACATATACCTCATCCCTCCTCCCCTATCTATATAAGCAGGTCTAAATCCATCAGAGACAAGATTTTATTTTACATACATTCTTACATTCTTTCCAGTCTCCCAGAAAGCAACATGGATATAGTGTTGTTTGCTTTTATTAAAAGAAATGAATTCTTAAATTAGTCATATGAGAGTCCAGTGATAAGGAAGACAGACAGAAGGGAATTCAAGTTCTTACATGTTTATCTCTTTGGGATGGATGACTCCTGTGAATGGTGATTGTATTATCCAAAATGCCACAAAACAATTGATAATAAAACTAGAAAATGAAATTAGTCACTGAATGTTGTTCAAAATTCTTAGGGACACTCAAAAGAGCCATTATAGACTTAAAGGGAGCAAAGAAAGGATTGCCTTGGAGTAAAATGCTTCAGGCATAATAGAAAGGCAGAAGATCTTTTTCTTCATTTATTAAGTTGAATAGACCTAACAAGAAGTCACTGGTCTCTGCAAAGAATTAAAGCAAGTCAGTTCCTTAATGATTTGCATCTTATTCTTCCAGCCTGTAATACACCTAATAGTCCATTATTTCCTGTTACTCAAATCTTCAGTAACCACAATGCTCAAAGGTTGAAATGGAACATTTTAGTTCATTTAATTTTTTTTATGAACTTGAGATGAACTCAAAAACTCATGAGTAAATCTTTATTGCATAGGGAGAAACGTAATGTTTTTAATGTTCATGGTGTACTTTCCTTCACTTTAATTTTAAAAATGGGTTTTTTCCATATATTTCTTTCTGGAGAGGGGGTTTCAAGGCAGGATCTCACTCTAGCCCAGGCTGACCTGGAACTTACTCTGTAGCACCAGGCTGGCCTTGAACTCACAGCGATCCTCCTCGTTCAACCTTCTTAGAACTGGAATTAAAGGCATGCACCACCATGCCCTCCATATATGTCTTGAGGTGCTGCACAAGAGTATTCTAAATTATTTAAGGGATTGATAATGGGCTACCAAGAAGAAAATATACAATATCCAATGTCAAAACTGATGTTGATAAAGCTTACCTTTTAATCATCACTTTCACCAAAACATCTCTTAAATTCAAATTCTTCTAAAGAGCATAAAGGTTAGAATACAAGGAGTGCTTTTTTTCATTACTTAATCTTCAACCTCTTGCTTTGGCCTCTTTTAATATTTGCGGTACGTGAGAACTCTGTCTTGATGTCATAGTCTGGTCTTGAGTTCATATAGCATAGTGGATTATTTTCTTTCTTCTGTACATCTTAAATTCCAGGCTGAACATATTTTACCATCTTTTGATGCTTGCCAACCAGAACTTATTTTATTACTAGAACTTCATAAAATTATAGAGTATTGGACTTTGGGCATATGTAAACATCCTGATAACTGAACTCTATGAACTCTTCAAACTGAATAAAAGCATCGTCCACATCAAACATAAGGTTAAGATTAATTATGTGTGTGGGTGTGTGTGTGTTTGTGTTTGTGTGTGTGTATAGGTGTTATTTCCTTTGGATTTGAAATATATCTTACAATTTTTTAGTATAACATAATTTACTTAAAATTTTCTTGGTAGTAAATAGTGATAACAGAGTAATTATTAACTTAATAGGTGCACTGAATGAAACAGTGATACTTCACTTTTTAGAATTTGTAATTGACACTGGAAACTTCTCTGACATGGACTCTGCCTGGTATCCTGCTATATCCTAATTGCAATGAAGTTTAACTTTTAATAGTGAATAAGACAAGATGCATGTATAAATGCTTTTCCTTTTGACTCTATAAAATGGTTTTCTCAACCATAGTATTCAAATTTCATTGACTTAAACCTTTCACGTGACTAATGAAACCAAAATATAAATCCATTTTTATTGTCCATAATGAGTTACATTATTTAATGGGCAAACAATGAGTAGTTATCCCCAGTTTCCCAATGCCCCTCTTCCCCATCCCCAATCAGCTGCATGTCCTCCTCCATGGGTAGTCTGGATCAGTTCCTGGGGCAGGGGACCATGGATAGCCTAGGAGTCAGCCCGGTTCTCCTGGCCCAAGTGTGTTGTTTCTGAGGGGTGCCATGCCTCTGGATAGTCTTCTCCCACCAAGGCTCTCACAATCTTTCCGCCCCCTCTTCTGCTCAGTTCCCTGAGTTGTGGTGAGATAAATCCATTTTAAAGTCTGTCCTGCTCCCTGTGCATTTCAACCCTTTTTTCCTTCTCCTCCCTTACAAAGCAGCAAAAAGATCAACAGATGAGAAACTTCCTTATCGTTCATGGGCTCAGTGAGAATGTGGGGTTGTCACATGTTGTAGCAGTTACTTTCTCATTAATCATAGAACAGAATATGGAAGAAGGGGTTTCTTTCATCTTATAGTTTCAAGGGAAAGTTTCATCATGGCAGGGAAAGCACTGTGCATCTGGGTGTGACACCTTGTCAAATATCAGCAGCAGAAATGTAGCAGCAAAAATGAACTGAGCTACTGAACACCCAGTAGGACTGGACGAATAAACCCCAAGGTCCATCCCTAATAACACACCTCCTCCAGCAAAGTTCAGCTTCCCAAAGGCTTCATAAGCCTGGGAGTAATTATGAGGCTTAATCACAAACAACTAAGGCTATGGAGCAAATTCAAACCACTACAAGTGTCTATTTCTTTTATTATAGTAATATGTATCTAACATGAAATATAGCAACTTAGCCCCTTTAAGTGTACAGTTCAATAATCTTAAATTCATTCACATTCTACAGAACACTTTATTCTTGCAAAACGGAAACTATCATACCTTTTTAAAGCATCTATCAATATACCTTTTAGAGGGCTATTCTTACTAAAGAGCTATATATTTTCTATGGGTACTCACATAACTCATCTCCAGTGCCACACTAAACAGCCCTTACAAGTTTTGTCAGAACCCTCAAAAAATTCTGAGCTTCAAGCCTGAGATCAACCCAGGTGGTATGGTTACTTTCGCATCACTGGGACAAAGCATCTGATCAAAAGCAACTGATTGGAGGAAAGGTTGTTTTTGTTTGTTTTTTTGTTTTGTTTTTGCTTTGGCTTTTGGCTCGAGGGGAAGCTTCCTGATGGCAGGGGAAGGCATGGCATGAGCAGAGGCTGGACATCACCTCCTTGCCACAGGAGGTGGCAAATAGCAGAAAGAGAGTGAGCCAGATTGTATCAAGGCGAGCTGGCTATAACACTTATAAGCCCACCCCAGTGACAGACTTCCTCCAGCAAGGTGCCATCTCCAAAATTGCCATTAGCTAGGGACCAAGCATTCTGATGAGTTTTAGGGGGGACATCTGGTTCAAACCACCACACCAGACTAAACCATTTAGCTCTTAAACATTGTTTTCAAATATATATTCACTTTAAATCTGTGTGTATGAGTACAAATGGACATTTCAGTCTATAAAATTAACCATTTTAATATTGCTGTTTAATGTTTTCTACTGGTTGGTATCCATAAGAATGTATGCATTTTTCCATTAAAGCGGCTGATGCATCACTGTCATTTGTTTCCATATCTCTTTTCTTGTCTTGCCTTGTTATTTAGTGTTTCTTTGAAGTCAAAGACTAGTAGCATGCTAGAGCTTGAGAGATTGCTCAGTGGTTAAGGTGCTTGCCTACAAAGCCTAATGACCTGGGTTCAATTCCCCAGTTCCCACGTAAAGCCAGCAGCAGTACAAAGAATATTGTGATTTCAAGTGTGTAGCAGTCACATAACTGTGTCCTTACTGAAGAAGAGTGTTGTGAAATGTAGGGCCAGTGAGGAGACAGACTTTTCCTGCTGGCTTTCTAGAAGCCCTTGATCTCCTGAGTGACCACAATGGAGGATAGGAGGCCTGGTGGACAAAACTGACCACATACTCATTTGTATCTTCTTTCCGTCACTCTTTTCTCTTCTGGATTGTGGGAAGAAACCACACAGAAAAAAATTTATGAAGAAATGAAAGTTAAGAGAAAAAAGTAAGAAAAAAAATGCCTTGAAAGTGGAGGTAATTTAGACTTGCTTAAACAGATCTAGATTCAATGATAGCCTAGCCATTGAAAACGTGTGTGGTCTGAAGACCAGTCACCTTTGTCTAAGCTGCTTTTATAAGGTGGGCAGTTGTATCTGTTGCCATCCTGGGCACCCGAGGGTGCTGAGAAGCACTGCTACATGTGCCTCCTCAGAGTCTGGGTGTGCTTACTGCGTCCCACATTGGAAATTGCAGGGCCTTGAATCTGACGGAAACAGCACTTTTTCTCTTCTCTCTCCTATCTGCTAGTTGATATCAAGAAAGGTTTTATATGGTTTTATTTTTATTCTTTTTCTGTCCTCCCCTCAAAGGCAAAATTCCCAAAGTGTGGACTCTGAGCCAACAGCATGAATCCCTTCTGAAAACCTAACAGAAAGTACCATATTGGCCCCGCCCTAAACATATGAGTCAGACATCATAGTGATGGAGCTGAACCATCTGTCTCACAAGCCTTCTGGATGATTCTGACAAACAGGGAAGTTTGATAGGCATTGTAAAAAGTAGAGGCTCAGATTAACTAGCTGCTAACCCAGAAACTGGTAAGGATGGGATAGTCAGAGGAATCCAGTGGGAACTGGGCCTCACAGGCACTAGAAACTAGATCCAAACTAGTTCCAAAGACTCCCTCATCCCCTGGGATTAAAGGGTCTCCGTCTGATCCCCAGCCTTTCTCGGTCAATTTCTAGGAGAGCAGTTTGCAGTGGTTTTCAACCATAAACAAGATGGTATCCAAGAAAAATTTAGAAATGGAAACTTTCTCTTCTTTCCTTCCTTCTTCCTTCCTTCTTTCCTTCCTTCCTTCCTTTCTTTTTGGTCCTGGTAATCAAATCCAAGGCCTCTCATGTGTTAGTTAGGCAAGCACCCTACCACTAAGTTTTTTTTAATATATATTTATTGTCCATAATGAGTTACATTATTTAGTGGGCAAACAATGAGTTGTTATCCCCAATTCCCAATGCCCCCCTCCCCATCCCCAATCAGCTGGATATTCACCTCCGTGGGTCATCTGGATCCATCCTTGTGGCAGGGGACCATGAATAGCCTAGTACTCAGCCTGGTTCTCCTGGCCCAAGTGTGTTGTAACTGAGGGGTGCCATGCCTCTGGATAGTCCAGAGAGCCCCCACCAAGGCTCTCACAATTTTTCCGCCCCCTTTTCTGCTCAGTTCCCTGAGTCATGGTGGGTGAGTATTAAGGCTGCTTTAATGTTGTGGGCTTAGAGGTCTTTGTGTCAAAAATTGTTGGTTTCTGTCACCCTGGCTTATTGTTGATTGAATGGCTGTGGCTGTGGGTCCCTTGTTCGTCCCATCAGTCTCTGCGGGATTCCATATGGATCCTCCACGATATGACTGTGATGGCTCATCTCTTGCCAGAATCTCAGCTATCTGCCTACGGTCGGATGGTAGGATTAGATGGGCCACAGCTCTCTCGCTGCATCCTGAAAAATACAAACACAATCTCCATCAGAGAGTGACATCAGTCTAGGTTAACAAATAGACACAATTCTGGATTACCAAGATTCTATTTTTAGTAGCCTCCCCGTCAATCGCTCCCATAGTGCATCTTTTCTTGTGAGCCCAAGAGTATGGGATCTGGTGCCCATTGCCCTGAATCCCCAGTTCCAGTCAAGGGCTCCCCCTCCCTAACTGGAATATTTGGCCGAAATTGAAAGCTGTTGATTGTCTCCCCCCAGGCCCAGGTTTCTCCATTGCACGAGTGCTCCTTTCTTGGTTCGCTATTCTCTCCCAGTAGGAGGTATGCCCTACCACTAAGTTATATCCCCAGCCCTGGAAACATTTTTATGCTTTTTCCAAGGATTTGTTACTGACATCTACTGAGTAGAGTCTGTGAGTGCTGCCAAACTCCCCACAATGCACAGACCAGCCTCTCATACCCAAAAGTTAATAGCCAAAATGTCGGTCATGCAGAGATTGAAAAACCTTACTTTAGAGACCTTTCTAATCTATTTTCTTCTCTTTGGTGTTTGTCTCAGCCCCCGAAAAGGATGGTTATTCTGCTGGTATTCACTTGCTCAGTTCTTACCTTCTCCTCTGATGATTGCTTTCTTTTTCTTGTCATAGCTCCAAGTTCAAATTCCCAACATGAGGAACCCATTTATCACTTACTTCCCATATTTGGGCAAAGCTGTTCACACAAACAACCTCAGAAGACCCTGAACATTCTGCATAGTAGCTTCCCTTGGTCCTGAAGTAGATCCAGCTCAGGAGGAAAAGGGTGATGGGGCATCACAGAACTCTGCACAAATCATGGCTACCCCAAGCGGTCATCCTCAGGATAAGCACAGCCAGGTCAGACACAGGATCAGGAAGGTCAAGAAGCTAGGTCTTATCTAGAGAAGCCCAGAAGAAGGCACCTGGAAAAGTAGGAAGAGAAGGAAGGGGAGTGTGATGAGGGCAGACAG